>JBBPLF010000244.1:0-40826 GCA_038089615.1 Aureoboletus auriporus
CCAGTGAGTCGTCTGAAAACTTCGCGGCACTGTTACCGCCAAAGTATACAATTTTGAGGGGTTGAGTGATGGCGAGTGCAAGATACTAGCATCCTTCGGAGGTAACTGAACCAAAGATCCCCACAGGAGCAACATGCATACCTTTGGCACTTCACTGCGACCCGTGCCATGGTAGAGAAGAGTTCCTTTTGGAGGGTACGATGGTATGCTCTGGAACAGAATATGGGTTCCACTAAGAGTTAGACAAACGCATATAATCCTCACCATTTCACATTCGAGTATTGGGTCAATATAAACAGCAAGTACACCGACTCGATTCTCGAACACGAGGGATCAGTGGCATTTTGGTTTTGAAACACTGGCATGTCGAGTGTGAGATCATCGACCGAGTGTTGATCGCTCCAATGCAAATTGTCACCAGACACCAGTGGTACCCGGGACAGCGAGTACATGATGGGGACTATAGTAGAACTGAGGCATAAGGACCAAAAAGCACCCCTCGAGGATCACAGAACTGACGACATACCACAATCTAATGACCGAAGGACTTTGTCAGTGTTACCTTTGGAAATTTAGACCTATTTTAGCTTCTTCGTATACGTTGACCTTGGCGAGACTCCTGGCTCTGTTACGGAGGTGTTTGCTTTTTATCATAATGTAAAATCGGCATCGCTAGCATCCTCTCCATACTCGCAAAAGGACTGGCAAGGATTCAAAGACTGGGCTCCGTTGGGGTGTTGCCATCGTGCCAATTTGGGAGTCCGCTCATGGTCCTTACTTGGGTTTGAAAATGTGTCACCGCTTACGTGACAGAATCGTTACTACCTCGATGATGATGCGAGTAAAACTTTTCAGTCTTGCATCAGTTCTACTCCCTGCATTTGGTGCTGTCCTACACTTTGGCTCTGACAATCGCCCTTGGGACGATAACCAAGTCATTTTCAGCCATGAAGATCTAACACAGTGGAATCTCGATGAACCGCCGAACCCCAATGATACAAATCACCTCGTGTTCGAGACAGCGCACTCATTGCTTCAACACTGGCCAAATACCCGTATGAGAAATGGTAAGTGATCTGAATTCTTGTTAGAACACAGATTCATTCGCCTGTAGGTCATACGATCGTGCCAGGAGTCATTCCGAAAGGTACACTTCTATACCATGGTGCGCAAAGCGATGAGTTGCCTCCGGGTCCGGATTGGGCTTCTATAGATCCCGAGCATTCGTATCTCTTCTGTCGGAATGGTCCCCGTCCCGTTTCTCCTCAACAAGAATGCTGGCACGTCACACTCGCAACCACTCAACCCCTCAAGGTCGTATACTTCGATGGAAGCAGTGCTGCAAAACTTCCGTATGGCTCGATGGATACACAAACGCTCATTGCATGGGGTTTTTCACGTCCCGATAGTGAATGGGACGAAAGGCAGCGGATTAAAGACCTTTGTAGGTGGGGAAAGAATTTCGGTGTGGATGGCTTTGTAAGGTACAACAGCTTTGCATCTTCTTATCTTCCTGCGCTGAAATAGATCATAAATTGCAGGATGGAAATGGATTTGTAAGTGATTATCTCTCACGTGGATTGGTTCTTCTTGAGATGGTTCCAGTGAGGTCATGCTTTGTGACTTTACGACTGGTATCAACTTGGTGTCTTTTGCGAAGTTATTGACTCCGATGAGTCTTCCACCCACATCAATACGTAAGTCTTTATCTATTGGATATTTTGTCACTATACTCAATGGACTGCTGATAGTGGCGTCCGTGTTCGAAGTCATGAACTCCGGTTCCTGGCACAATCACTTTCCTGGCGAAACACGTGTCCAGTTAGATCTAGCTGGACTGGTTTCCTTTTATGACACACAACTTGTGCCTTCACTGGTTGACATTCGAGCCGGTCAGGAAAGGTGGGACCATCGTGTGCTAAACATATCCAGCCAAGATTTATCCGCCGTAATGTCAAGACTGGAGGCAACTTTGGTCAACCCCACCGGTTTTTCGAGCGGAATTGACTGGAAAACCCTCATCCAAGTGATAGTCGATCGATTCGCAGGACGGCTCGAACTGACGCGCCATCTCCTGAACTCGTCAATAACAGACACGAATGAAATCTTAGATCTCGCCAACAAAACTCAAACGCAGCTCAGAATTATGTTGACACCGTACATCCTGTTTTCAGCCAGGCCAACTGAATCATCATCGGACAAGGCTGACTTCGAGTGGACAATTCCCATATTCAAGCTCTGCGCGATGACGCACACGCACAGGATGGGGTCCGAGTTAGACTCTATGACCGATTCGGAGAGGTTGATTCTGAAGGCTGTCCGAGGGACCAGCCGAGAGATTTGTCGTGTAGTAACGAGGATGTGGGCTGCTGGGGTGTACGCGGGGATCGACCCGTCGTTGAACACCAAGGAATCGCCTGTCATTAGGGAGATAATGGAGGTTTGGAAGAAATGGGCGGAAGACCTGAAGCAGCTTATGGGATGGCTCGACTGGAGTGTGTGGGTGAAGTGCAATCCTGGCTGTGCCCCTGAGGTGCGGTCTGTCACGTAGTCGCTATGATTTCGTGTTCTAACATCATTGGTCGGCAGGAGATGTGTTACTTGCCCACTTGGCCCGTTGGCTTTCCTTGGCCACGTAAGGATCGCAGGCCGCTGCCACCATCTCCGGTAGATCCTGACCAATCACACCCGGTGAGTCTGACCAGCTTCGATTTGCGGTCCATGGTGATGAAAAGCATCGCTGAAAACATGTCAAACATTTTAAAGCCTGAATTAGACGACTGGGTCCGGCCGCACCCTAGATGTATCAGACGAACAGCTCCCTACGATCTTCCTTAATCCTTTGTCAATGGAGAGATTCCATAGAAACTGTCACCCACGAATGGGTTATTTACCATCCGAGGATTTGCCCGCAAATGCCCAGCACGTTCCTAACCTTTGAGATGGTCAGAATTATCGGTCCCCGCGAGTGTTGGTTAAAATTGCTTACTACTTTGGAGGGCCCTGTCACAAATTGCGAGCGAAAGTGATTTAGTCATGTGATTCTAAGTATCAGGGGAATGTGATTAATATGCAAGTTCGGCACCAAGTGCGAAGACGATCAGTTCAGATACTTCCTCTTGTTTAGACGCAGGTCAATTGTCCTTGAAACTAATGCGCGGCCAGCCAGGAACCACATTGATGCACTTACACCAATGGTAAATTCAAAGGAGGCGTCGGGTTTTATGATAGAGTGTTCAAAAGTATTACGAACTTTGGAACCTGAATTTTTGTGAGATCCTGCATTGACAGGTGAATTGTAGAAGGGGTTCCCCAAATGGAGAGACGTTTAGTTCTGGGAGATGCGAACATAATTGGAGGGACACAGGCCCATGATGGTGCACGGAATGGCTATGGCTCACTGCCAGTGGAAAACAATCCGGTATCTGATATTCACCGTACAGGCTGGTACAGCGCGAACGACCACAGCATTGCAGAGTACGTACGTCGATAATAAATTAATTAGCATATAATGATGAGCAGAAGTCTATCATGATGCATTACTTAGCCTATGTACCAGCTTTTTGAAGCGTTGGTGGCGATGGCGTTCCAGACATCCCCCCACTGGCACTAGCGGCGACGGCGGGGATTGGCGGAGATTGATAAATGTACTCCAGTCAATGGATCGAGACTCGAGCGGACTCGCTGTCAAGTATACACGAATCACATCATAACCCCTGCGACGTCATGCAGCCCAAAGAGTTATAGGCCAACTATATCGAAGAAACTACTGCATAGCTGTACGATTCCCAACACTCCCGAGCTTGCAGCTGATTAGTACACACATCACTGGACGTGTGCGCCTGGGCGTCCATTGACAAGAGTGGAATGTGCATGCTCGATCGTGGTGTCGGTGAAAGGGGCTGTGAATGCTAAGACACATCCTGAAAACTTTCTAACGATGCTATTCGAGTTTTCTTTCTGACTTTGCGTGCTTGATTTAAGCCACAAATAAGCCAAATTTAGCCAAATTTGGGTGCGTGATGCTGTGCGTACAAGTCGTACGCCTCATAAAAGTGGGGCAACTCATGGTGTAAGAAAGAAGCCATTCAACAACGAACCAAATTTGAACAGTAAAAATACCCTTACATGCTTTAAATTTTCAAAAGCACCTGTCTCGTTCACCTCACTTTTGTAGTTCTGTAATGCTCCCCGGGGCAGTGGCTATCGCGTTTCTGGTCTCCGCGCTCGCTATCAACACTCAGTCCCCACTGGTGTCTAGTCGGCATGACGAACATTCATATGATCCTACGGCGGTCCAGGAATGGAGCCTCAACAAATTTCCAAACCCCAATGCCACTGACCATCTCGTATTCGAGACAGTGTACTCGTTACTTCAACACTGGCCAAACACCCGTATGAGGAATGGTAAGCTCCATTAGATTTTGTGTTTAGCTTTCAGGTAAATTTTATCAATCACATTAATATTCGTCCCCAGGGCACACCATTGTACCGGGAGTTATTCCGAAAGGCACACTTCTTTACCATGCCACGACTCAGAAAGAATTGCCACCGGGACCGGAATGGGTGGCGTTAGATCCTGAACATTCGCATTTTTTTGGCCGGGATGTACCCCTGGGTCAATTTTCCCAAGGATGCTGGCATATCTCACTTGCAACCACTCGACCTCTCAAAGTTGTATATTTTGATGGTAACAGCGCTGCCAAGCTCCCATACGGCCCATTGGATACACAAGACCTTCTCGCCTGGGGTGCACCACCCCCTGATAACATATGGGACGAAAAACAGCGGATTGAAGACCTTTGTGGGTGGGGAAAGAACGTTGGTGTAGATGGGTTCGTAAGGTGAGTCTTCAACTTCTTCAATGTCACCCCATACTGAAAATCGTTACAGGATGGAAATGGATTTGTGAGTAGTCATATTTCCTGTCAATCTCGGCCATGTTTAAATAACTTTAGCGAGGTCATGCTGTGTGACTTTAACTCTGGTGTCAGCGTTGCTTCTTGCGTAGACGTAATATGTTCGACTGATGTTCCACCATGTGAGTCCATTCTATTGACGTACGTCTCGCTCGCAAAATAAACTCGACATAGTTTCTACAGCGACACCCTCTATGTTTGAAGTCCTGCATGCCGGCTCTTGGCACAATCACTTCCCAGGCGAGACGCGTATTCAGCTAGACTTGGCCGGATTGATCTCATTCTACGACACCCAACTCATCCCTTCGCTGGTTGCCATTCGAGCTGGTCAGGAAAGGTGGGACCATCGCGTGCGAAACATATCCAAGGATGATTTTTCGGCTGCGAAATCGAGGCTGGAGGCGTTTTTGGTTAAACCTTCGGGCGTGTCGAGCGAAGTTGACTGGAAAACCCTCATCCAAGTCATAGTCGATCGATTCGCCGGACGGCTCGAACTGACGCGCCATCTCCTGAACTCGTCGACAACAGACCCGAACGAAATTCTAGATCTCGCCAACAAAACTCAAACTCAGCTCAGAATCATGTTGACGCCTTACATCCAGATTTTAACCACGCCACTCGATCCACCCGACAAGGCTGACCTTCAGTGGACAATTCCTACATTCAAGCTCTGTTCCACGGCACATACGTACACTGTGGAGTCCGAGTTAGACTCTATGACCGATTCGCAGAAATTACTTTTGCAAGCCGTACGAGGGACTACACGAGAGATTTGTCGCGTGGTGACGAATATGTGGGCTGCTGGAGTGTACGCGGGCATAGATGCGTCATTGAACACAAAGGAATCGTTCGACATCGGTGAGGTGACACAGGTTTGGAATAAATGGGCAGAGGATTTGAACCGTCTGATGGCATGGCTCGACTGGAGCGTGTGGGTGAAGTGTACTCCTGGCTGTGGTCCTGAGGTGCGCCAGTCATGTCGACTTTGTGTTTATATCATGACTGGTGAACGGCCGACAGGAGATATGTTATTTGCCCACCTGGCCTGTTGGCTTTCCTCGAGTGGTTAAGGCCACGAACGAGAAAGTGCTCTTCTTATCAGATCCTGATAGACCATACTTGGAGAGACTGAGCCAACGTTTCGACTCGCCAACCACTGGCACGGTAATCGAAAGCCTTGCCAAGAAGTCGTGGGATATTATTATGCCTGAATCAAACGAGTGGATGCGGCCACAGCCTAGGTGTATCGGACGTGTCGTTTGAATCTTGCTTCCAATTTTGATGATTAGCCTGCATGTACTACCTCGGTTGAATTGATCTGATTGTTTTCTCGGCATTTCCCGTCTTGTCTTAGCGTCCGTGGAATGTCGCATGACACATCAATCACACTGACATCACATCATGCCTGCTGACTACGGGTGGCTTCCTTCACTGCACTGCTCTGAGATTGGTAGATAGCGAGCTATATATTATACTCCGACCCGACCCGCAGCACATATACTTCAACCACATCCCTGGTATTTTCCAATGCTGCGAGTGATTCATTTCAGTCTTGTCGCATCAGTCTCCCTAGTGGCCGCGCTCGTGAGCGCTGTCCAGGTGCCATTTGGCTCTGGTAACCACCCTTGGAACAAGAACAAGGCCATTTTGGACAAGGAGTATCTGGCATGGACACTCGACAGACCTCCGAATCCCAACGATACCGAACATCTCGTGTTCGAGACTGTACACTCACTGCTTCAACACTGGCCCAACACTCGTATGAGAAATGGTAAGCAATGCTGCGCACTTATTCCACTTTGTAGATTACAGATTCACTCCCTTGCAGGTCATTCCATTGTACCAGGCGTCATTCCGAAAGGTACACTTCTATACCATGGCGCGCAAAGCAATGAGTTGCCCCCACGTCCGGACTGGGTCGCTACAGATCCTGAGCATTCCTATTTGTTCTGTCGGAATGGACCCCGACCCGTTTCTCCCGATCAAGGATGCTGGCATCTCACGCTCGCGACCACTCGACCTCTTAAGGTTGTGTATTTTGATGGCAACAGTGCTGCAAAGCTTCCGTACGGCTCATTAGATACACAAACCCTTCTCGCGCGGGGTTTCTCACGTCCTGATGATGAATGGGACGAAAGGCAGCGGATCAATGACCTCTGTAAGTGGGGAAAGAATTTCAGTGTAGATGGCTTTGTGAGGTACAGCTTCCTTTCGTCCAATATTTTATCCTGGGGTTGAAGCTTTATAATCACTTGCAGGATGGAAATGGATTTGTGAGTCGTTATTTCGTACGTGATGCACCTCCTCCCCTCAAGATGGTTCTAGTGAAGTCATGCTTTGTGATTTTACCTCTGGTGTCCGCGTAGTTTCCTTCGCGAATCTAGTAAGTCGGAGAAGTTACCCTCAAATGATGAGTAAGTCTGTCAACTAATTATCTTTCTTGACAATGTTAACCGAAGTGACTTCTGATAGTTGCAACCACTTCGGTTGAAGCTCTGAACGCCGGTTCTTGGCACAATCACTTTCCTGGCGAGACGCGTGTCCAGTTAGACCTAACTGGACTGATTTCGTTTTATGACACGCAACTCGTGCCTTCACTGGTTGACATTCGAGCCGGTCAGGAAAGGTGGGACCATCGTGTGCTAAACGTATCCAACCAAGATTTATCCGCCGTAATGTCGAGGCTGGAGGCAACTTTGGTCAACCCCACCGGTTTTTCGAGCGGAATTGACTGGAAGACCCTCATCCAAGTTATAGTCGATCGATTCGCAGGACGGCTCGAACTGACGCGCCATCTCCTGAATTCGTCGACAACAGACACGAATGAAATTCTAGATCTCGCCAACAAAGTTCAAATGCAGCTCAGAATTATGTTGACACCGTACATCCTGTTTTCAGCCAGGCCAACTGACCCATCGGACAAGGCTGACCTCGAATGGACAATTCCCATATTCAAGCTCTGCGCGATGACGCACACGCACAGGATGGGGTCCGAGTTAGACTCTATGACCGATTCGGAGAGGTTGATTCTGAAGGCTGTCCGAGGGACCAGCCGAGAGATTTGTCGTGTAGTGACGAGGATGTGGGCTGCTGGGGTGTACGCGGGGATCAATCCGTCGTTGAACACCAAGGAATCGCCTGACATTGGGGAGATAATGGAGGTTTGGAAGAAATGGGCGGAAGACCTGAAGCAGCTTATGGGATGGCTCGACTGGAGTGTGTGGGTGAAGTGCAATCCTGGCTGTGCCCCTGAGGTGCGGTCTGTCACGTGGTGGCTAGGATCTCGTGTACTAACATCATTGGTCGGCAGGAGACTTGTTACTTACCCACTTGGCCTGCCGGCTTTCCGCGTCGAGGTCACGGTCCCAGACCGCCTCCGCCGTCAGATCCTAATATCCCGACGTTGGAAAATCCTACTGAAGGGGTGCCGAGCACTACCGAGCCCGCTTCCGACGACTGGGTCCGCCCGCAACCCAGATGTGTTGAACGAATTATTCCCAACAATCTTCCCCCACGGCCATAGACCATGTCAAGACCATGCAAAGTGTTACCCATGATATGTTCATATTTACCGTGGAGGATTTACCTATATGTGACTCGTACGTTCTTTAAATTACTATGATGCTTTGTCGATCTTTTACGCCCAAGGACTGCCTACGATGATCTATCAGGGGGTTTGTGAGTTTCATTCAGGTTTGAGAGTGAATCTCTTTGGTTCAATCGACCATGATCAGACAGGTGACAGTATGATTCGCTAATCCCGGCATGACGACTAGCTAAAACGTTGCTCATTGTCGAAACTGACGCGTGGAGATTGAGATCTTACACGATAGAGTAATTCCAGCGGAATAAGAGGGAAGACCTTTCCGAGACGGTTGTGTATTTGCGAACGCCGAGATGCAAAATAACACTTGAGAAGTTATCGATGGTTGGGACAGTCACGGTGTCACTAGGACTAGCTGTTGACGCCGTTGGAGCTGTCAACAGGGGGTGCAGGGACGCTCGAGAAGAGGGAGCTGGAAGAAGCAATGGGAAGTAGTGGAAAGTTCGTCATTGAAACGGTCATTGCAACATAGTAGTACCTGTAGTGGAACTATGGGGTGACCGATGATATGATCAACATTAATATTTGTGCAATGTCTGCTATAGTACTTACTGGATCAAGATTCGACGTTTCAGCCTGAGCATGCATCACCGCCCGGGCGCCACTCCCATATGAAAACTTCATTCAGCTACTGCGGACCATCCGTCTCATCTCAACTTCCACCGTAATGCTCCGGGATAACCATCCGAAATGAGCCATCCGAAGCGGCGGAACCGTGAATCCCGAGCGTTCGCGGGTGACATGGGGGTATAGGAATTTAGGGTAATGCACAAACGGGCGCAGCAGTTTCATCTGCTCTAACACACACTTTTTTTTTAAAAAAAACAGCTCTGTTGGAAACGCGAACGCGGAGCGCTCGGGTCCTGACTCACACAGTATGACAAGGCCCAGAGACGTCGGCTCACCTCGTCTGCATGTGGTCCTGCCAGTGGGCCTGGTTGTCTGCAGGCTTTGTCAAGTATTCGGCAGCACAACTCGCCAGATGGGTGCTAGTACCTCGGTTAATTGCGTTGTTTTCGAACGGGGGGGAGGTGGCTGTCGAGTGAAAGATATGTTCTACGCGGGCCGATTCTCTACGTGGCAGTGGACGAGTCTGACTAGACCAAAGCTGCGGGATCTTGCTTGGAGATCCCCTTCAAGTGTAAGGTGTAAGTATGTTGCTGCGACCCTGTGATTCTATTGAACGGGACGTGTTTTTGTAGTCTAGGAATCGAGGTCGCCTTGCCCACGTTGGCACGATTCGGACACGGCGATGAGTCAGCCTGGAATCGGAGATAGGAACATGTGCCAATTATGATGCCACGCGTTGCTATCGATCAATGGCACGAGCGGGAGTGTCTATTCAGCAAAAAGTATGTATAGCAGTACGTAGAGACCATCTGCGCAAATGCAAGCTCCTTGGACGCAAAAAAAAAAAAAGAAAACAACATTATCCAAAACCACAAGCAGGCCTAGCACCGCAGGCCAGTACATACGGTAAAGCTTCCAGGATACAAAAAGGTCAAGAAACCCTACATAAAGTAATACAAGTCATCCAAAGTACGACCAAGAGACGACACCATTCCTCGTATCGGCGGAATTTAGAGCAGGGTGAAGGGCATTGATGCTCACGCTCCGGAAAGGCCGCGTGACCGTCTTGCCTGGGAGTGGCTCGACGAATACCCATGCAGGTACGAGTCCAATGTCCACCTTATCACTTTTGCGTATAGAAAACCGGGAAGTACGGGGAGAACGTGACATGTCTCGAGCGACGAGACACCACCCGTCATCAAAAGATCGGAGCACCATAAGGCCCTCGCCGTATCGAGTGAGGGTTAACTCGTCAGGCAGGGAGGGCTCGAAAAGTTGGTGCACAGGTTTTGGCGGCATGGGAAACACAGGACTGCGAGGGGATGTACGAATCATTCCGGAAGGGGGACCTTGGGTATAAACAGAGAATGAGGAAGAAGCTCTGCTTTGTCGGTAACTAGGGTTGAGATTTGACAGGGGACGCGGACGAGGTGAAACCTTCGGCAATGGAGGTTGGGTAGATGATGCAGAAAGATGATCTAGGCGAGACAAAACGATCGCTTTTCCGTTTTTGCGAGTGATAGATTTCGCAGGCATGACGATCGACTGCTTAATTGCGTCGCGACTAAAGAATGGTGCACTTGAGGGGTAGGTTAATATGGAATACAATACAACTGACATGTTTGACCTCTTACCCTGCTGATGAAAAATCGGTCTCTACCAACTCCGGTCCCACTATACCCTGGATACGGAAGAGGGCAGTCTTTCGCTCTGCGCGTCTCTTGTTCGCTTTGGTTCGTAGAAAATAGAGGAAGGACAGTAGGAATAGTAATAAAAAAAGACCGAAAAAACCGGCGGTTAAGCTACTGATGTTGTTGTTAGGAGGGGCCTCGGGAGGAGGGGGAGTTGCCGGGGGCATCGAATCAACAATGCGGGTCGCTAGAATGATCGGTCGAGGCGGAACAAGGAACGCGAGATAGAAAGAATGGAGTGGGTAGAGTGGATTACAGTTCGAGCATGAGAGGGAAAGACGGAAGTAGTCTGGAGACAGAAGAGAAGCTTATAGCTGAATGTTAAAACAATCCCATTTTAATTAATGTAACAGGGTGGGCGATACGGCGGTGACGACGACGATCGGACGGCAAGGACAGGCTGTCTGATATCATAAGGGAACTCGCTTAGTTCCGCGCGTTGCCAACTTGAAGTAGCTGCTAAATCCCACGCCTGACTACCCGTCCCGAGTTACAAGTCATACGAATTGTAGAACAGATCCGATGTGTTTTCTTCACTGAGCACCCGTTTCCCTAGTGCCAATACACGCTGTTACCTCGCCACGGATGCTTTCCAACATGGACCGTGTGTCGTACAGCGGCTTCCATCCAATTGACCTAGCGCGCTCTCCCCTGGCACGTGCATTTCCACCCATCAATCGAGTCTGACTCGCAATTCAATCCGACATAGAAAATCTCATGTCCAATTACTCACGAATGCGTATTTCTCCGTTTCTGTCTGTGTGAAGATCGTCGGACGACTTGCACCACATCCTCGAGCACTGAGCTCTTTCGTCACCGCATCGAAAATGTCTCCAGCCTCACATTCGCCATTTTCCGCAAAGTATATCCCGATACGACCCACGTAGAGACGACAAGAACCGATGGCAGCATCAAAGATATGCATGTACAAACATGCAAGATCTTTGATGTGTACATGTGACCACAGGTTTATCCCTTTTCCGATCGTTCCACCCTGGCGCCGATCGATACCTGCATTTATTATGGCCGGGATTTGTTTTGAACGCGTATTCTGTACCCCGAGAGAAACGAGGCGGGTCTCTGCGATGCCGTATACCAAACCAGGGAGAATGATGCATGTTTTGACGTATTCTGAAAAAAATAAACATAAAGGTTCCGAGTGAGAATTTCAGATCGCACCTTCATCGCCGGCGTTCGTGATCGTAGCATCAACCTGTCTGCGAGGATGTGTGCGCGGCAAGGATTCCAATTGGTGGACGTTGAGATCCGAGTATATCATATCAGATGCATAGTTGCCTCGAGCGTCGTCAACGAGCACGCCTGGATACAATTGTATTCTGAAACGGTCAACATGTCATAAAATTTGTACCGCACCAATGCCAGACTGCACAGAATATGTTATAACATGAAACAATTTAGAAGGAGACAATACTGACAGTGTGAATCAAAATAGGGGTGGTCCCAGTGTCGCGATGACGGTGCCGCAGTCCGCCAAGGATATCTTTGACGGCGTCCAAGTTGTCAGCATCCGCCTAAATATGAATGTGTTAACTTCCGTCAAGCAAGCGAGCGGCCACATGGTGCATACGCATGCAATCACAACATCGGCTTGGGACGCAAGCTTCCTGAGTAGTGCGGAATCGTCGTATGAGCCTACCACCGGCGTGACACCGACTGTCCCAAAAAGGGACGCTTTGACTTCAGAACGAACGAGGGCGGTGATGTCGAATTCGTCCAACCTCGGATGGAAGAGAAGAGCTGATAGGACCGAGCCACCAATGTATCCTGTAGGAAAAGGAGCACGTTTTATCAGCGTTTGTACTATTCCAACAATGTTGTTAGATATACCGGTCGCGCCCGTCACAAGTATGTTGATGGGAGTCATTCTGGGAATGGCGGGAGCAAGGTTAGGTCACAGTGAGAATGGAATTTGAATAGTGATGGATCCACAATTTCAACTAGGACTAGTTTTCGGACTGGCTTCCATATTCCGGGCCCGCCAACGGCGTAGCAATACTAGTAGCGCATATCTTTGACCACATGGCAGCTCGCGCTGGTGGCAAGCATGCATCTTACGGGAAACCGCGAAAAACGAATCGCAAACGAAGGCCTTATAACAAGCGGGAGGGGAAGACGACCGTAGATTAGGATTGTCGCCCACTATGATGAACTTACTATGGCCGAAAACTGAAACCAAAAGATCATGTTTTTGTGTGACGATGACGCGGTGACGTTCGATCTGTCGTCCGAGTGACCCGTTGTTTTCTTTATCAAGTACTGTTAGGAACCGAGGCCTTTGCTACACAAGTACAAACAAGACCATGCTTGCGCTAGTGTTGCTGTCGAAGTGAACTGAGTTCGAGGTTAATTCGCTTCGCTTCGGATAAGTGCCACTTCGACACAATTTGAGAACACCGAATTGGGAACGAAGTCACTTCATTCACTTCGAGAGGCCTGTCGAACTACTGTAGATTATCATTACACTTATCTACTATCTACTATCTACTACCAATGGCCCCTGTCCCTTCTACTTTTCTTGAATACACTGCTGGTTTCAAGAAAATGTGAGCCTGTGAGGGTCACAAGTTCCATCAAAATAAGCAGCCTTTACTGAACACCATGGCATGACAGCAATGTTAAGACTTATTTTACTTTCAACTTAATTCTCCTTCTTCATTGAACATCAAAGGTTACTATTTCATTTACATGTCCAATGTTAACTTTCAAGTTCAACAGGCTACTGCCAGGGGTAGATCAGAGTCATGGAGTGCTGCAAATTTTACTGACTTGGACATGCCTTTATAGCAAAAGGAACACGTATATCTGTTACTTTTTCATGTTGCAATGGACATTCTGCCAGCTCAAGCATCCTTGGTCCCATCAGAACATATTTTTCATCTAGCAAACTAACATGCACAGAACAGTGTAATAAACTTTCTCCTCTGATCATTGAAGTGCTTCAAATCCTCAAATTCAGCTTCAAGCAGGACCAACTCAATTTCACTCCAGACCTAGTTGCAGATGAGAAGGACTACATCATTTCTGGTCCAATTACTTTACAAGCTTTTGATGAATTAAAGGAGGCAGAGGCATATGAAGAACTCGCACAATTAATTGAGAACGAGAATGAAGCCAAGAGTACTTAGCAGTCCATTTGTACTAAATCAATAGAATCTCTTGATTGGTTGGCAGTGACAGGCTGGCGGTTTCCGGACACTTCGAGAGAGGTCCACTTCGCGCCACTTCGATAGCACGAACTAAGTCGAACTCAGCCCCAATTGCAACTTCGATTCAATTCGATTCACCTCGCGGCAACACTAGCTTGCGCTCTCATCCGTACACTCAGTACTCAAAGATTGATTAGTATATCGTTTATCTTGGAATCGATGGTTTGTTTCCGACCTCGATAGCAACACGCGGCCCACACGCGGAGGACTTTCGATTCCAGCTAAGCTAGTCAACCTTGCATCGGAACAAGGTGTCAAAGATCTTGACGAGGCGCTAGTGAACACAAAGACGCCCGGCTATGAAACTACTCATTCGTCATGGGATGGCTTACAATCGGAATATTACTAGGAACAGATGTCAGCTTCAAGCACTTGCTCGTGGAGCCCGAGGATCATTACTTCCTTCCGGTCAGTTGTCCGCGATCACCACAGGATTTCTAGTATTGATCTAAAAGTATCAGACCGAGCCACCCCACAATCCACCAGAGAACAGAGAATGAACAGCATGAGCCGAGGTATTCTGTCATTCAACATTAAAGGCCTCTACGTCGTTGCGTAGGCATTTCTGGCACTTTGCCGTGGCGTAGTCATCCAACAGAGTTAACAGAACGTTGACCAGCGCGCTCATTGACTCTGGTGGTGTCACTCACGTCATTGCGGGAGGTTATGTAATTGGAAGTACTATCAAACTTATTCCTATATTCCAGTTGCGATATTTGTGCTCAACCTTTCGCGAGACCGCGGCGAAACTTCCGCAGTACCCTCTAAAGATCATTTAAAAGTTACCTCAAAGGTGATGGAGGATTACAGTTACGTTTGTCAGGACATTGTCAAAGAAGTTCGGGAAGCATGATGCTGACCCGTATAAGTACTTCGAAAGGTAGGTTGATAGTTGATGCACTGCCTCGAGTGATGCTGATTGGTTTGCCTGCAGAAGCACTCGATCGATGTCAGATATGAGCGTTTCCTGGCTCATGACATCTTGTTAACCCGGAGATATATTCATCCGATTCCTTAACGCCACTTTCCGAAATTGTTGACGATGTGATCCAGTCATCGCTCACCGATGTATCCTGTGGCGGATTATATAAGGTAAGTGATATCTAACTGTCGATGCTCATTTCCTGACTCCACGGGTAGAACATCGTGGTGTCGGGAGGTTCTACGAAGTTCCAACACTTCGGTCAGCGACTTAAGCGGGACCTTAAGCAATTGGTAGATCGCCGGCTCAAAGCTAGCGTGGTCTCCAGTGGCAGTACCCAAAAGGTTAGGTCCATGTGGTAATTTGCCGATATTCTCATGTTTTGTCTATCAGTCATTTGGAGCTGAAGTAGAAATCATCTAACACAAGCGCCAATGGTGAAATATATAGATACCGTCGCAGATGTAGGAGCTTATTGTTCTTCTCTGGTTACGGGTTCGGAGGCTCGCCTTTGGCATCATGCACAGCCTGAGTTTTATACGTCATGCCACGAAAGCTCAGCGTGACAAAATTGACCTAGTATCTGGAGGAGATACGGATACCAAATCTTCGGGAGCGCAACATAGAGTTCAATTCTTTAACAAGGACTGTGGGCACCTGTGACATGTGACAGGCCACCTTTGTGGCTGCGTTGTCTCGTTTAAGTTAGCTGTTACTCCAAACGGCGTAGAACGCGTTTCTGATTCGACGAGTACACTTGGGAGCTATGATTACCGGCGATGGATTGTACGATGCTCCCTAGGATGAACGCGCATAATTTATCAAACAATGGCAACTCATATGGAGAAATAGATAACACCTTGAATATCTCCGTGCTGTCACCGCAATAGGGATCACACGTGGGTCCTGCTTTTAAGAGAGGTATCATACATATAGCGCCACTCCAGCCACTATCCGCGCATATAACCGTGGTCACGGTGGTCATCTGACGCGGAAGATTACTTACCTGGATGTGAATCTCACTCATCAATCTGTGATTTGGGTTAAGAACTTGCTTGTTCCGTGTCTTTGCGTACGTGATGGTGCCACGGGTCCGAACAAGAGATGTGTGAACCCAACGTTACTTACATTAGCTTCCAACTGCAAGCTAGGCCAGTGAAAATCAAGCGACGACTCACAAGTGTCCTGCAGCGAAGGCAATCCATTCGTCTTCAAACATGGAAAACCCCGACTGTGAATGTGTGTGATGAATAGAATGAACTGCACAGTAATTTAGTGTCCGATAGCCCTCGGATCTTCATGGGGAATCAGGAGAGAGTCCTGATTTGTGGAAAGTGACGCACTAATGATGGCCAAGCTGGAAGTCTCCTCCCTGATAGTCAGGCGATAGAAAGCGATCAGGGCGGACAAGATACGGCGAGACGGGTGATGTTGCAGAGTCCGGCGCGGATAGAGAGGCTGGACAGAATGTCCGAGGACAAAAGGACGGTTGGAGTCACGCTCTACCTTGCAGAGCGGTGACCGAGTATAGAGAGAACATTGCTTGCTGATAGCCCGTGTAAATGCAAACGGCAGGAGACAATTTCCGACGGTACGTAGTGTACGTGTCGAATATTTGCAACATGAGATCCCTGTGCATGTAAGTAATTTTAATACGGGAGACGAAATGGAGTAGTACTTACGTCCAATAGCTCGGTAGAAGTCGAACGTGGACCTACGGTTAGACCAGGAAGAGCATGTGGTACACAGCCTGTTCGCTTAGCTTACAACGAGCGCCGAATCCAAAACACCTACATAACAAGCAGTCGGCCGCGCCCAGGGCAATCAGCAGCCAGTGTGTGACTACCACCCGCTATAATTCTCGTCTTTCACCACATAAAAAGTCTCGACTCGGCTCTCCCGAATAACCCCCGACTCGGCTGTTGGCCCTTGCCATGTCGACCCAAAACATGTGGGATCAACAATACGCTTTCACACAACTCGAGGAACATCATCCGTACACCCTTGAAGCCACTCAAACCGTCAAACGTATCCCCCACCAGGGCCAACTTTCCACTCCATCACTGAATGTTCCCGTTTCACCCAACAGATTTGGCGCGTTTCAACCACAACTCCCTTTCGGAACTTCCTCCGGTTTCATCAGACAGCCGCCGATGCGATCATCCTTCCCCCTCGATGCCGACGTCAACATCACTTTGGATACGTCGGCATCCCCCATGGGCGCGTCCCCCCACGCCCCTCATCTCTCCCCGGTCTACGCCCAACATGCGCCGGAATCCAACCATCATCATCAGGCAGGCCAATATGGGGTAAATCTCGAGGCTAGTTTTACTACTCCAGAGAGCTCTCCAAACCCCAACTCCGCCATGCTCGCCCATTCAATACCTCATCCTTATCTTCCTACTGGCCCCATGCAATTCCCCTCCCCTCTTCCACTTCCTCATCGGCAGTCCGACCTACAGTCCCTTTATTTCAATGCTCAATATCTGCGTCCGCAGCAGGACTCTCTTCCGAATGCCAAGAGATCCAAGCCAAGTGAAGATTACGATGACGGCCTGGGCGACCACCTCGATGGTCAAGAGCAAGAGGCTGCTAGACCAAAACCGTTCGTAAATACGTCTTGACACTCCAGAGCATTACTTGATGATTTTTCATCTACAGTATGGGTGCATGCGCTCGGTGCAAGAGTTTAAAGGTAAATTGTAAAGCAGGATGATAACAGTATCTCATGTCTGTGTTCTAGGTCCGCTGCGAGTTTAAGAACGACAGCGATACCTGTAAGCGTTGTAAAAGTGCTGGCCAGGAGTGTGTCATTCCTGGTCGCAAACCTCGCCGTGCTCCCCCGTGCGCTGGTTCCCTTTCTTCTCTCGCCACGTGGCTAATACGTATTTCACCCAGTAAGCGCGAGCACCTGCTCAACCAAATTCGTGAGCAAGCTGAGCAAATCCAGGAACTGATGGCGAAAGTGGAGTCTTTGAACAATCCCGCTGGTGCCCAATCCCCGCGTTCCACCGAGTCAACTATACATTCCCCCATGGAATCAAATTCAGAGTCGGTGGTTCCGAACGCAGAAATGCAAGATTGGATTTCAAGGGCGCGCGTATCTATCCGGGAATTCGGGGGCTTAATTCCAGCCAGTGACCCAAACGATATGGGCGACCGTGATCATAGCGACGAAGCGCAGGGAGAATTGTCTGATGATGATGAATCTGGTTATGCTACCGCCGAGGATGACTCGAGCCGGTCCGCTTTAGGTTCGCCCGCCAGTTCTACATCGAAGAGACAAGGAGCCCAAACGACGAAACTCAAGATGCTCCCAGAAGAAGACGCCCCATATGGTCTGATGGCCGCCCTTTCTATCAGGAAGAATGCGAGAGAGAAAAGTGTCGACCTTGATTCGTCAGAAGCTGTTGGTGTTGCAAGTGCCGACTTCTTTAGGCCCAGTATGCATTGCTACCTTTGTTTGACTTTGATTTTGACCCAATCTCATTAGCTCCACGGCCCGACACCATACATATGAAGGTATCTGCTACTGGGGTTCGACTGCCTCATATCTTGACTCGCGGAATTGTCTCGATCAAGGAAGCGGACAAGTTGTTTACCATGTGAGTTCACATTCACTAAAAGTGGTGCTTGCTTTGACGTTTGCCTCAGTTACTTTGAGAAGATGAATCCGTCGACCAGCTTGCTAGATCCTGACCTCCACACTCCACAGTATGTGGCTATGCGAAGCCCATTCTTATTCACAATCAGTAAATATATCACCAACGCACGATCTTCGAGAAAACTAACGATGGTCAAGTGTGTCGTGTTGCTTCCAGATTCTATGAACCTCGACCACATCTTTATCGGCAACTGACAGAGTACGGCCAGCTTGCAGCTGGCACTGCGCTTATATCGGGGACAAAAAATGAAGAGATGTCCGCAGCCTACCTTCTCATGCAACTTTACCCGGTTCCAGCAAAACGGTGGGATGAAGAAAGAAGCTGGATCTATCTCGGCGTTGCGATAAGGTACCCACGTCCCATCTCTCGATTACGATACATCAGTTTCCTAATTGAAATTCAGAGTTGCTCAAGACATTAACTTGAACCGCCCAATCACCACAAAGCCTCTTAATGAACAGAATGCTCGCATTCTATTGAGCCGACAACGCATCTGGATGAACTGCTTCAATTTGGATCGTTCGACTGGGACTCAGTATGGCAAACGCTCGATCATTCCAAACACGGATTACTTTGCCGCGCATTGCGAAGATTGGTGGAAATCGTCACCCTACAATATGAAAGGTTTCGATATTCATCTTTGTGGATATAACGCGGAGTTGAGAGTGATTTCTGGTTTCTTGACGAAGATTTACGGCGACCCCTCCCATCCTATTGGGCTCGACAAGGTGGGTGCCCTCTCTTGAGTGTTTAAGGATGTTCCTCAAAGTGTGGTAGACTTTGAATGTGGCTCAACTTGCGAGCGATACCGATGATGCACTGAGAAAGCTTGGCAATGTTTGGTTTAAACGTTTGGCTGAATTCGAGGAACAGAAAACGAAGATGTGGTCGTTCCGGACTGAGTTGCTCAGAATGGCGTATGCATACGCACGTCTAGTCGCATTGTCTACGGGTTTGAAGCATGCAAAGGACGGTCAGTTGGATGAAAATACCTTCATAATGCGGGTGGGTGTATGTTCTTTAACATCGTCCTAGGCTGATGGTCTTCTACCAGTGCTTGGATGCTGCCTCAGAAATTGTGAATGCTTTCGTTCGCAGATTGTTCCCCACGCCCGAGAGAAGTGGGTGCTCGTCTAAGCTTGTTGTGTCATGGGCGCTTGCTTATACACCGACCTAGAAATGTTACTCCGACATGCGCCAGATGCTCAATTCGTGTTCGTCACGTTTGCTGGTGCTTTTCTTGTCAAGGTGAGACATACATTACTCACTGTATTAACACGGTTCATAAACATGCCTTTCGTTTCACAAGCTCCTCTTACCCAAGTACTCACAATACTTTACCTATGAACGGCGACAGGAGATCCGCGCGCTTGTCCAAGAAGCTGTTGATCTACTTGGAGCGCCAGAGGTTTTTGTTGATGAGAAACACGGGCCGAAGTTGTTCTCGCGCTTCCTCGCTGGTCTGCTTGCAACCCAAAGTGTCAACCCTGACACACTTTCCCCCACTTCAAAGGCCAATGGCTTACGTTCCAATGCATCTGCGGCCAAAGAACCTAACGGAACATTGTCCTCGCAATCATATTACAACGGACCCGGTGCAGAATTCTCCTCGCCGAGTTTATCCAACTCCTCGCCCCCACTGCAGTACGTATCTTACGATAGTCAACCGAGTGAATACTCGGCAGCCGGCTTGGGACTCCAAGCAGCCAATTATAATCAAGGTCCTGCGATGCCAGTGGATCAGGAGCTTTTGGACTCCATCCAATTCTTGTCGGATCCAGTTTGGCAGGACACGACAATGCCAGGCGAGTCTTTTCCACCTTCCCTCGCTCGTACTTTTGACTGACGTGCATTATAGGCTTCAGCTGGGTCAACCAGCTAAACGCAGCCAATAACCCAGTGCTAAACACGAACGACTATATGCTATACGAACCCATGCAATACGCCACGACAACATACTGAATGCTCTCACGACTGCCACTATCATATCACCCCTTTCACCACATCATTCTTTGGGCGACCTCTCCTGTACCGTGTAATTTTAATCTCCGTCAAGTCATGTCTCAATTTCCTTTAGCGATCTCGTCTGTGTATCGGTTCCGTTTATTCCCCGCGACTGTCTTTTTGCTGCTGTTGTTTGTTGCATGTGACCTGTCATCGTATCTCGATTGCTGTCTGAATCCCCTGGCACCTCCGGTCGGTCGAAATCTTAATCTCTCTCGTACGCTCTGTCCATCCCTCTTTTTCATCTTGGAAAAACAAAAGTGCAACCCCTCTGATACGTGTAGCCCTTCGATCGTTGTTCCAGGTAGATACCTGATGTAAAAGTAACGGATGCAGCTCAGAATCTTTTATGTGTTTTCTACGCGTGTGCTCGCATTCTCGCACGTCGTCGCTAGATCTGATTGCTAAAACATTGACGTGGCAATCTTCGCATCGGTTAACCCCACGGCAAGGAGAATGAAAACTCTGAGACATGATCATGATAATCCGCCATAAACGCCGTACTGCTTACACGGACATGCAACGAAATACTCCAAAAAGAAATAACAGTTAAGTTGCAACTTGAATTATGCCTAAATAATTCCACATGCCAGTCGGGCTGAACTGTAACGCAGCCGCAAGAGTACAAATGCCCCACGGATCTAAAGTGACGCCTTTAAATCGGACCCACGCACCCTTTCACATTCGCACATTCTTTGGCATCGATCGCATTGCCTGTCTTACACCCAGATCTGCCAAGACGTCTTCGGCTGTGTGGTCATGTCAATGTTTGTCACAAACACAGACGAACATGTTCCGACTTACCCCCTCCAAGAAGCGAATCGAAGGTAACCGTTCTGTAATACTGCAAAAAGGGACATGAAGTTGATTTGACAGCGAACCCTGAGGCTTACGTGTTCGATGAATTTGCCCATGCCAGTCTTGGTGATACCACGACCGCCAAGGATCTGAACGGCATCCCGTGCGGTCTCTTGTGCGCAGTGTGTACTATAGGTCTTCAAGAGCGCAATTGGTCTTTTTTATATATAGATAAGTCATAGCGCTGGGGCGCAAGAAGAACGTCATTTTCTTACCCTGCTAGTTTCTGCGCTTGCTGCTTGTATGTCTGCAGGACAACCTGTGAGTAACACTACGCTGGAGCGTAGATGGCTCACCATATGTGTCATCTGGTATGTAATGTTTTCTAACCAGCTTTGAACACTCTCCGCGCGGCCGATCATGGCAGCAATCTTGGAGCGAATGACTGGCTGGGAAATGAGTCGTTTGCCAAACGCCTTGCGCTGAGTAGTCCATTTCAAGCATTCCTCGATGACGGCCCGTTGACTTCTTGCTGACATGCAGCACATTACCCATCGCTCGTGGTTGAAGTTACTGTTTCGAAATTGTCCGTCATCGATAAACCCACAAATTGCAGAAGAGGCATACCTGAGGATAACGAAAATCCCGCCGCCGACTTCACCCAGTGTGTTACCAACAGGTACATGGACATTGTCAAAAGTAATATAACCAGTTCCTGCAGTGGCAGAGTAACTTGTCTTGATTTGCCGGGTCTCAACGCCGGGTCCTCGCTCAACCAATATAACCGTGAGACCATCCTATCGAAATACGTAAGTGTCATAGTCTCAAACTGTTGACAAGACTCACATCTGTCTTGCAACCTACTGTGAAGCTACATCGAGTGGTGAGAGTCAAGAAGAGCGGATGTATCCCGGAAACCTACTAGTCGGCAAACCTAACATTGAAATAGTGAATACAAGTCGAAATCGCTCACCAGTACTCAGTTAGCACTTACGTAGCATTCGTGATCCACTTCTTTGCCCCGTTGATCACCCACTCCTTTCCGTCTTCACTTAGTTTCGCACTAGTCTGAAGACCAAACACATCGCTTCCAGCCATTGCTTCCGAGATAGCGAGACAGATGAACTTTTTTCCAGCAAGGACATCAGGTACAACTTTTGCCTTGATTTCTTCGGAACCGAAATTTAACACGGGAGGGAGACCTATGACTTTACCTCCCAACAAGGCTGAAAAAGGGGTATGTAGACGAATATGAGAATGAAAATGAACGCTCACCATCACCATATCCTCGTGTGCCTAATCGGCAAAGCTCTTGAGTGATTATAAGCTATGCGAAGCAAGGGACATGAAGGGCAGCCTATAATTAAAAGCTGAGCGATGCACACCTCATGGAAGTAGTCGAACTACAAAGTGGAATGTGCTTTAGTCAAACGGCGAAAAAGAAAAACCCATTTTCCGACTAACTTCTTCCGGCTTGACGAGACCGCCCATCAGTATGCGACCCTTCAAATGTTTTCCGGGTCCCATGCGCATAGCGTGAAGATTTAGTTCGCTATTGTGTTCATTGATTGGGGTCTAGGCAGCAGATAGAAACTACTTACGCCATTTTGTCGAAAACAAATTGGCTTGGCCGTTTACCGTCTTCTTCACGAGCCTAGGAACCAAAATTGAGCCAGCAATAAACATTTTAATCATCAGATACCTGAGCATCATCCCATAAAACCTCATCACAAAACCGTCTGAATACCTTTTGCAATTCGCGGTGGTTCTGCGAGTATCTGTTATTTCCCCGCGAAATCAGTCGAAGACGTGGCTTACATCAGAATAGTATGGACTGAAATAATCGGGTGCCAACCAGGTAGGCTCAGCGTAGGGAACTTGACTTATTTCGCCGATTACGCGGTCGTAAATGACGCTCTCCTCCCCTTGGATTGTACCGATTTGAAGTCGTTTATACTGAGGGCGCTGCAATACTTCGTGACGATGGAGCCCATAAAATGCCTCTGTTGCGTCTTGACCAGCTAAAGAACAAGCATAAAATCGAAACAGTGAGTTGAACCGGGATAATACGGACCGACTTCCTCATCGAATAGGACTGCAATGCCTCCAGGATGAAGGTCTTTGAAACGGGAGAGATTATAGACCTTGGCGTCAATCACAACCCACTGAAAGGAAATGAGGGAAAGAAAGGGTCCCAGGGGCTGAGACACGTACGAGATCATCTGGTGTGTTGTGCTACGACTTGAATCAGACAGAGGTGGCAAGGATGTATGAAAAAACACTGACCTTCCCGACCTCTTCTAAAGTGAATTCCTTGAGCGCGGTCATGAGTGTTGAATGTCGAACAACGACTGAGACAGTACTAGTGTGACCCACCAGCCTTAATATGCCATCGGGATCTTTTCACGTGAATGATGCTGGCGGTACTTGAATAATTTGGACGGAGCTGTCAGTGAAGCGCTTACCTAGTTCCGATCCGGATTCTTCGGGAACTTGTAGTGGATCAGCTTAATACTTACGATCCATGTCGATTTCGTCCCCTGTGTATAATATTAGCTGAACACCTCCCACGTCATATCGATGCGGTATGGAAGTTGATCGCTGGGTCTAGTCAGTCGACCTGCCAGTGACGCTCGGTATGGAGCCGAGCGCCGTGTCTGAATTCTGAGCGTGTCCTGTCGTGGCAGTCGTGTGTCGTGTGGTTCCTCCTGTCGAACGACGCTTTCGTACTACTCAATTGAGAGTGAAAGCAATCTGAGTACGTTGCCTTCATTCTCAATTTAATTTCCATGGCATTGCAGGCACTGTCGTGTGTCGATAGTCTGACGCGTCTTACCATCCCGATCAAGCAGAAATATCACCGATTTCAATCTTCCTGCATGGTAGAAGTTCGTCGGATGGTACATCTATGCAACGGGTACCTATGCCATTGAATACGAATAACTTATAAAGGCGAAGTTGCGGGTCTGAGCGAGGAAATGCGAAGTACGTCGTTCTATTAGTCATAATCCACATATAAGGCTCATTAGTAATTGGTATTGTCCTTTAGTTCATGGGATTCGAGTTCGCATTCTAACTTGCAAGTGATGTACCCACCAGAAACCAACGAGGTTCAGTACAACGTATGTCCAGTTGAAAATCCGCCAAACTTAGTCACAGTTGGGACTCAGTACTGCAGTCACGCTCAATGGTGTCACAAATCATCTTTTCTCCATATCCTTGCCATTCCTACTTGACGATGACGAGCCTGCTTTTTGCTCTAATCGCACTTCGCAACATAGATCACATCGACTTCTACAGCGATCCCACGTTCATCCACTTGATGCTATCCTTGCTTCACTGATCATTCATGCATAGTATTCCTGTAGCACGCTGACGACGGTCATGTACGATGACTGGTCGGACGACGCGAGTTGCAGGGATGGCTCATGTTCTATGCTCTTCGTCGAGCATATATGCGTTGGTTTGTGTAAAAGTGGTGAACTATAGCTCTGCAATACTCCCTGTCGCAAGTGGCTTGGAGGCCAGGGCGATGAGCATGCGACAGTTTTTCAGTGCGGTGAATATATGCATTCAAATCAATGCATCCCCGCTTGATTTGGGCTGTCCAAGTCACCAGCCAAAGACGAGGACTCCGTAATTCATCTTTAAAATCGATGAATCTCCGGCGCGGGCAGCTGCCGTCATAATCAAACGACCGGAACGATAGCATCCATGTTACCTATCAAGTGATGGTACTCGCAGATTGTCCCACATCACTTGCTGCATTCTAGTTGGCCATCCGTGCACAGCACCCGTGTCCAGCCGACGACAGCCATCTCTGCCAGTTGGATGATGCTGGATGTTGGAGTGGCTCACGTTCAGTGGTCCCTGTCGAGCACGTGTGTCATGTGGATAGAACATCACGAGTTGTCTATGGCATTGCTCGTGACGTGAAAGCAATAGGTGCTGCTGTTCGACAGACAACACGGGTGGAGACAAATCGATAAATAGAATCGGAGCTTGGGCACCCCTTGAGATGGGGCACTCAGTGGATAGTTACAAAGGCATTTCATGCTGCCTCTCATGTCAACGATGCCCACAATTCAAACAGATAAATTCCATACATCATCAATTGTCTGGGACGACCCTTGCAGTGACCTACGTGTGCCACTTCACATTTCCCGGGCCCCCGGTATTAATATTGCACCATCCTCGTTTATAGGAAGAGGAGGGATAGTGAGCCGAACCTAATAAAGTGATGGGAACAGGACATCCTTGTATGGAGTGTAGAAAGTGCCACTGGTCATTAGCATTCGTAAAAATCTAACAGAAAAGACAAGCTAGGAATGCGCCGACTGCGATGATAGACAGATGTTCCTGCTGGGCACATACAAATATGTTGTCAAGTCTTGAAGTGGGGAATAAATGCAAGTGCCAGTGAGTTGGCCGTGTTCAAGAAGCTGGACTGCAACGAGTAGTTGCAAATACAGATAAAGAACGAATCTGCGCCGGGGGACGGTCGATGATAAATATCGATGGACCATGAGGGTCTTAGGATGGGGGGGAATGACGATGGAGGATAGTTGAATTGTTGTTTGGTATGCACACAAACCAATCGGTATACCAACCTGATATAACTACGGCGATGAGATGCGCTGAGGCCCGAGGGTCGTCGGTCGCCATCACTCAATTTCACCCTGTCCGAGACGATCTTTGCCTAATCTGACCCGGATTTGGACTCGGAAGTGATCAGGTTGTGGGACAAGTTCATGAAGGTAGGGTGAGGTCGGATGCTTCGAGCTTTCCCTGTCCTGGTAACTGCCCTGAATGGCTTTGGTGATGTTGCGCGGTCTGCAGAACCACTGTAATCGCGCAGAGACATGAGTTCAGGAGTTCAGAAAGCATGAACCGTGCCAACAGTGGCGGATGATAGCACTCATCGTGGATACAAACAACGATCATCGGAGCGGTCAGTTTCAAGCTTCGATCGGTGAGCTTTTTGGTGGTCACTCTGTTGGACGGAATCGATATTGTCACTAGATAGTTGTCCCAGGATTTCTAGGACAATAGATCAGATCTCCACAGAGATGGATATCAATGACAGACCCAGTACGATCCAGGGTGATCATCATAGGTTCTGGATTGACAGTCTAGGTTCCCACGGAAACCATAGTGAAGAACTTCCACAATTGGTCTGCTCCGGTGATACTGGCAGCTCGGTGGTGGTTTGGATGCGCCAGTTTCCACTGCTTTCTCTATTTCGTCCTCCTCCTTGTATAATCCTCCAAAAGTTCAGTACTTTCAGCAGACCTCGAAAGACGGTCTTGTCAGTCAAGTTATGCTGTGCTTGGCGTCAACTCACAGTACATTTAGAGAGCCATGCAACCGGCCGCTCCCCACCTTGACCCGGTTGCCCAGGAGGAGGTCAACGAGCTCGCCGCAAAGATCGCACTTCTCCAAGAGCGAAAGCAGGCGTTGACCAACGAAACGTTCCACGTCCATTACTCCATCCTCATGCTCCAAAGCCGCATCGCACAAATCAACAACGAGACCCTTCCGATAGCCAGGTTACCATCTGATGTACTCGCCATCATCTTCGAGGAGAGTAGATGCCTCTTGAATCAATGGCCTGGTCCTCAAAGACCTCTTCCTATCGAAGTCCAGCTTTCTCACGTCTGCTCTCGTTGGCGCCAGGTAGCCCTCAGCACCCCATCTTTGTGGACAACCGTTCGAGTCCCGATTCTTCACAAGGAGATTGCCGTCAGAACTTATTTTCAACGATGCAAGCAGTGTCCCCTCGATATTCATATTGGTCCAATGCTTTCCGATAAGCGTATCATGGATCTCGTCTCGTCTCTCCTCGTTCCCCGAATACCCCAGGTTCGAGAGTTGATCCTCGACACAGAAGACCGCCAGGAACTCTTCAGTGTTCTTGCACTCCTCGTCAACATCGCTGCACCCCATCTCCGTCGCCTGAAAATATCGAGCCATGATCTCGTTCGCGGACAAGGGGCTTACCCTCGCTTCGAGCTTTTCCGACATGGTGCACCGCTACTTGTGGACGCACGCTTGAGCGCTATTCCAATCACGTTCCCGGATTCTACCATAAGCACACTTCACTTCGACCCATTGCCTGGTCCAGGGGCACCGCTCTCTAGAAGTGATCTTCTGGGCATGATCACACCGTTCACATCCACTCTCACAACACTGCATCTCAAGGGTTTCGTGAGCGGCTTCCACGAGGAACCAGGCAGCGTGCCTGTGGTACTACCCGCTCTGCGCGAGCTTCTCATCCACGGAAATGCCTTGATTCATGGCTTCAACGTCTTCCGCAATATCTCCACACCTGGCCTCCGTTCCCTTACATTATTTGCCGTCAAACGACATGCTTTATCATCGATACACAAATTCATGACCCGGATATGTCCTGAGCAATTCCAGGGTTTGCTTGCCCTCCATTATATAGAGGGTGATATGGATGATGATCTGGAAATATATCTCCCACATGCGACGTCGGAGCTGACCCACCTTTCGGTAACAATTGGGCACCACTCGCAACTCTTGCGTCTCCTACTTAATAGCGATAAACAAGCGTCATTACACGGAACTACTCCACTGTGGCCAAATTTACGTACCCTATCGCTTCACCTCGCTCGACCGTGGATGCAAGACAGGGATGATGCAGATCCGGACGAGGAAGATGAAATACCACCCATGATGGCGATGCTACTCGACGTCGTGCAGCAAAGGAATTCCGTTGGCAAGCCACTGGACGTGGTGCAACTCGAAGGCTCGACTGCGCACGTGTTCCAAGAACAATTCGGTTCGGCTCTCGTCAAGTCTCATCTACACGTGGACATGCAAGTTATTGTACCACAGCATTCCACCGATTTGCGACCTTGTGACCCTGATTGGGCTTATACGGGCAATTTTTACGGATCACAGTATCGTTCGCACGTGTATAGGAAGATGCAGGCGCAGGATTGGGGGTTGGGGGGACCGGGACCGAGGGGGGCTCCGACGATTATACATACCACACCATGAATTGAGCATGTATGTACTATCATCAGTGTTGTCGAATTACATGTGTGTATGTATAAGTTTGGCAAGGTCGAACAAACAACTCAGGTGTGGACGCTCATCATTCAAATATCATATGATGACAGCCATGTCCATCTTGAGACAATGGAAACGGTGGGCCATCCTCACTACATAAACCAGCTTCAGTTCACCTATTCACACCCATCACTTGGGTGTTGGTCGTTGAAATTTCCGTGGCATTGCCCCGTAATACCCACTCCGAACAAGGCAGCCTTGTAAGTCGTCCGATATAATCCAGTCACGCTCCTGCCCCCCTCAGAAACGTGTTTCCAACGTGCCCCATAGCTCCGTTCTTTACCCTTTAACCCGGGGTGCCCATGGATCATATTCCAATTGAACTCTTAGCTATTCCCCATCGTGCGTATCCCTGGATTTGACCCTTTGTGCTGCACTGAACAGAACCCGAATAGTTGCGGATCCACCCATGGCTCTCTGCTATCTCAATGACGAAGTCACCAGTGGAATAAGGCTGAAAGACGAATTAGAGCAACTCTCCACCCAGATCAGCGGGCTTCAAGCTTCACATGACGAACTGCTCCGTATTATGCGGAACCTCCAAGCCCGGGCGGCACACATTCAAAACGCCAAATCTGCGGTTGCGCGGTTGCCGTCCGATGTGCTCGTCATGATATTTGAAGAGTGTCGTCACCTTAACCCTCAGTGGTCCGGCGTACTCAGTCTACTCCGTCAACTTCCCGTCGAAGTCCGTCTGTCGCATGTTTGCAGCCAATGGCGAACTGTGGCACTCTCGACGCCTAGTCTCTGGTCATCTATACATTTCCCGTTCGAACACAAAGAAGAATCCCTTAATGAATATCTCAGACGATCCGAAGGCAGTCTTCTCCAGGTGTATTTAGGTCCATGGGCCAAGTACCCGAATCTGGAGCGCACTCTGACGACTCTGCTATTGCCACACGTGGCTCGTTTTCAAGAATTGGTTCTGGACGCGGTGTCCCGAGAAACGCTTTCCTCGTTATTGTTTGCGTTCCGTGATGAAGCCGCACCCTCCTTGAAGCGGCTGAGAATCATGTGCAGAGGGGCCATCATCACACAGGGGTCGCTTCCGGTAGCCAACATATTCACAAAAGGTGCCCCCTTGCTGGAGGACGTCCGTCTCGACAGTATGCCCCTTATACTCCCCAACCCAGGCGTGGAGATGCTTTCGTTTTCAGTCTACCCCGGTCCACAGTTCCCCTTGTCCCGAAGTGGGTTTCATCAGGTATTAAGTGCCTGTCCTCGTCTGAAAGTTCTCCATCTTCGGGGATTTGTGGAACTCACTTCCCAAGCGCCCATATCCCCGATCCACTTGCCTGCGCTTCGTGAACTCATGGTTAACGGACGCATGCTCGTGAACGGGCTCCGCCTCTTTGATCTCATCTCCGCACCCAACATTGACACGCTTATCCTCGAAGACGTAAAAGCACACTCGCTCGCGTCTATCCACAAATTCATTGCGCGTTCCTACCCACATGCCTTTCAGTCGCTCACCAAGCTCCGTTATGTCCGATGCGAACTCGGACCCGACCTGGACGTACATCTCCTTCGCGCCACCCCTGGCGTCTCCGACCTCGTACTTAGCGTCGACAAGCACATGCATCTTGTTCGACTGCTCGTCAACAGTGATAAGCAGGCGGCAATGTATGGCTGTCCGCCGTTGTGGCCAGGCTTGCGTACCGTGACGATACATACACAGGGTTATGCCGGCCCTGGCCAAACTTTCGGGGCGGCGGGCGTGCCCGTGAACGAACCCTCGCCGATGATGCACCTCCTCCAGGAATTCATCACCTTCCGAAACATCCTCAACAAACCCATCGCGCTTCTTCGCTTCAAAGGACCCAATGCGGCGCCGTTTAGCAACGAATTCCACTGGGGACTGAACCAGGCGAAACAGTACGTGCCTATGCAGGTCGTGTGTTGTCAGATGCCCGCCATGCTCGTGGATTGTGGGTTCAGGGACGATTGGGCAGCGATCGCGGAGGGGTATAGCAATCAGCTACGACAGTTCTTGGCCCAGGTATCCCTCGTTCGCCATCAGATTGCACCTGTTCTCCCTCCAAATTTCAACATTCACCATCTGAGGCGCCGAATTGGTGTCCCGACATGATGTGGAATGCCGCATAATCACGGACTTTTTTTTTTTTTTTCGTCATTCCTTTTTTACTCACGAATCACGATGCATCAGTTCACATCATCCACATCAGGACTCGTTCTCATTACTTGAAGTATCTTATTACCAATCTTGACGATGGGATTTTTTCCCTACTACCAATATTGCAGTTTCAAAGGGAGCTACATACACACTGGGGACTCTAATGGTTCCAAAGTGTTTATCTGCATGCAACAAATACACCTACATGCCCCCTGCGAACGAAATCAAATATTAAAAAAAGGGCGTGTCACGTGCGAGAGCAAGTAACAACACTTGGATGAGCCCAAGGTCGATAATAACGTTGTATAACCGTAGAAGTAGAAATAGAGTGAGATTTAATTAAGGAGGGTGAAAGTCGTGGGGTTTGAAAACGAGTGTATATATAGCGTCCAGATTAACGTCGCTTGGTCAGGGCTCGTAAACGAACACGCGGGCGGGCGATGTTACAACTTGGCTTTCGCCTTGGTCTTCCAGTTGTCGCGTGCTTCTTCGCCGAGCGCGCCTGCTTGCACGAGTGCGTCCCTCTCTTCCGCCGAGATTCCCAATTCGATAAGGATAGTTTCGTTGTGTGCCCCAGGTTCAAGTAACGCTGGAGGTGACCCCGCATGTGGCGATGAAGCAGGTGTTCGACTCAACTGGGGATGTGGAGCGGGACGAGTCGAACCACTTGGGTCCATCGATGCAGCTTCCTCAGGCGTCAACACCGGCACTGCACACGCGTCCGAATCTAGGCACGACATGAACACACGAACGAAAAACTCCATCGCAGTCGAAACTTGCCACGAAACACCTCTGCCCAATAATCTCTTGGGAGTGCCTTGAACCCGTCCGCGATGTAGTTCCTCAATTTCGGCCAGTCGTCCTTGGTAAACTGTTTGGCGCGAGTTGGGGTCCATTCCGTTTCCCTGCCGTTGATGCGAAGGGCAGTGTTGAACCGATCGATAAAGGTGTCAAAGAATTTGGGTTCAAGACAACCGAGGCTCATCCATTTCCCGTCGGCGCAGGTGTAGACATCGTAAAAGGGTGCGCCGCCATCGAGGATGTTGAATCCGCGCGGTTTGGAGAAGTAGGGGGAACTCCGGTGCACGTTGAGGAGGGGAAAAGAAGACACGTAGCGCGTACCCGAGACCTGGGGTAAAATAGTGAGAAGAAATAGGTATGGATGTGGTGTAGACGACTCACCATATCGGCGTTGACGACTTGACCACGTCCGCTCTTACCGCGGTCAATGAGTGCGGCAAGGATACCGGTCGCGCACAAGAGACCGCCACCGGCGAAGTCACCAAGAATATTCAGAGGAAAGCTGGGCTTCTCGCTCGTGCCTGGGAGCATCTAAGGTTAATCAATGTTAGCGAATGTAGATTCTGGAAAGTCAGGAAACGCATCGCACAGATAACACGCCACTGAGAGCGATATAGTTGATGTCATGACCTGGCAAGAAACACCATCAACGTTGTGGTCCACGCGGCATGATCGGACGCCATACCAGCCATGGAAGCATATGGGCCTGGATTCCGATAAGTTGGACCTCGCTTCGCGGAGAGATTCACTCACCTTCCCGAGGATATCTAAGCTCGGAGATGTCGATAAAACGTCAGTTGCCTCATAGACGAGAACAGGACTCACCCAGCAAGCCGTGCATAGATCAACTTGTCATTCAACCCGTTCTTTCCGTCCGTGTCATGGAACACCTCCGGTCCAAGACCAAGTCGCTCGAGAACGCCGGGTCTGAATGGGTCAATGAGGATGTCAGCCTCGGTGATGAGACGTTTGGCGATCGCGAGTCCGGTCGGGTTCTTGGTGTCAAGCACAATGGAACGTTTTCCTTCGCAAAGAGTGTCGTTCGTGGACGCACAGGACGGCTTGTCGATGCGGGTGACGGAGGCGCCGTGGTGTGCGAGAATAAGACCGGTGAACGGGACTGGACCCAAGCCCGCAAACTTATTCGGATAGGTTGATATGGAGTGTACGTCAAAGACGGGATGTGACACACCTCGACCACCTTTAATCCGTTCAGCGCCATCAAAAGGGAAGGGTGGATGAGCTGTGGAGAGAAGCGGGTGGGACTGCTTTAACTTTGAATACAGTTTTTCTCGTTTCTGTTTCAGCATGATTACATTACAACAACAGTTATTGTGTACGACATTCACGGACGTGAGCCCCGCTGACATGACATTTGTCATTTTGTTTTTTTTCTTTCGCTGCCCCCATCACAGCATGCACATATCGACGCTGCCTTCAGGTCTATCTGCCCCACGACAATATGGCGTCTTGGCTCGGATAGTCTCAGTTATATGATAAGCTAGATCCTTCAAATCGAGCATCCGTCCGGTAAGTAAGCCAATGCCCTGAAATAGTTGTAAATTAAACTCTATAATGCAGCTCCGCTCTCTACAAAATTTCCCTTGTATGTAGCACCATAGTATTCTCCTTGGCACGTGATTTATCGGAGTTTTAAAACCGAAAGCCCGGCTACAAATCACATGGCAGACTACGCGTTCGGAACAAAAAAAGTCAAATCAAAACAGGAGATGCACCACTCACCAAAGGGAAAGGCGTCAAGTACGTCGAGGCGCAAAAAGGGTACGACAATGTTCAACGTGTTTTCTACTATGTCGACGAGTTTGTCCTTTCGAGATGCGGGGTCATAGTCATACGTGGAGTTCAGAATGACGGATGCCATGTAATTGGATGACGAGTTGAGTTAGTGGGTCTGTCATACCATGTTCATTATGGCTTACTTACTCGAACAGGTGATCATGTAGCTCATCAGGGGCGTCAAACAATTGCCGGAGGAGATGACGAGCCTTGCGATGTTGACGAGGCACAAATCTAAATGCTTCCTCCGACTGAAATGTCCGGTGGAAAAATCGCCTATGCAGTCGAACATAAGGCAGCAGAGTAATAATGAATGCCTGTCCACACCTTGAAAACTAGGTTGAAATTATGAATATAATGAGAAACGAGAACCTCACAACTTAGTTGTGAAGAGTGATGAACGGTCTGAATAGTTCTTGGACCGGTTCTCGAGGAGTTCCTTTGCAACATTTTTCAAATTGACAATTATGATTTCCTTTCCCATCGATCGCGTATACACCAGATCACCTGCAGGATATTAGGAAGGACTGGACAACTTTAAATTGTAACCTACCGTACGTTCTTGCCCCATTCAGCGTATGTTGTCCATGGAGCATTTGCATCGATCCCTACAACGTTGCCAACCCATGGTAGCCCGGGAGGACCAGGAGGCAACGGATAAAAGTATTGACTCCGAGTCTGAACAACTCGGCGTCCGATGTATAGAACGACGATAGATCCAAAGGCCATTTTGACTGTGGTTGATCAGTCGGACATTGCGTGGAAAGAAGGTGAAATAACAATTGCAGCCCCTTTGGACCCCGTATATACTACTCCCTGCAAGCATGAGGGCAGCAGGACAGGTTATTTTCCGTATGATTGCGTAAGTTCACGTATTTTCTGTTTGTTATCAAGTATCTGGCGCAAGAAGAGGGCCTAGAAAGGCCCGTTCCAGTGGCTAGGGGGTGATTCTAGTCCCAGGTTCCCATATGGTTGAGAAAACAGACTCGCTGGTAGGTCAGCAGCGTCAACCTAACCTTGTTATTATTCAGGTGCCACACTATGGTCCCACACTCAATGACTCATCGTGTAAGCGGCCAAGTGACCATTACAGCAGATTACTTACACCACGTTAGTACATAGTACCTCAATCGGTGTGGCACCGGACTTTAGTCTTCAGCAGATTCCTCAAACTCGCGTCCGATCCGATGGCGCCCAAAATGTCCCACTGTTGTGCGCCGATCACATTCATGCATGTGAGTACTGGTCGACCGTATCCATTCATGCCGCGCATACGACGTACCTGTCACGCGATTACTTTGCAGCCACGTTTCCCCCTCGCTTTGTGGATAAGCCGTTAGCGCTACATCTGCAAAGTAGAATATCACGTTAACATTTGACGACATTTTCGTAGCACATTTGAGGGCTGTGATTGGAAGAAAAGGTGAGCAAAAATGGGAATTAAGGGTCCTTTGCGTAATACCGAAAAGTATACGTGGGCTTTTGCCTTGCCTGGGGCCATTCCTGACTTGCAGATGGCCCTATCTCGGACACTCTTCGCGCAAGATACCGTCGATTCAATGTGTCATCGTTGTCGACAGTAACGAAAAACTGCATGAATTTCAGGACACATTCTTCAAGATCACGCGTTTGGTTGAACATCGTAATCAAGTTGATTGCGTTGCGTCGCACAGTCGAGAAAGACAAGAAAACAGCTGTCAGATGGTGCATAAAATTGAGACAGCCTTGGCAGGTCAAGTACTGTAAGTTACGCTTCCAAGCGTAGATTATATATTTGGCAGGAATGAAGTCAGTTCAATGCCAGTGTACCAACATCGACTTGAGCGCTCACGGTTATTCGACTATAATTGGAGCAAAAATGGCCCCAGACTGGTCAGAAGCTCAAAGCTAACGTCGACCGACGACAGAATCGGGCTATGAATGAAGTTACGACAAACACCAGCTCGAAGTTCGATATTGGTATCGTGTATCATGGAAAGAAGTGCTAGAAGCAACTAACTCTTCCAGTTTCTCGGTGTCCATCCCTGGAAACCTGGGCATAATCCTGTACCGGAACGGAAGCGGATGTCTGTACAAAAGAGAATCAACCTCTTTCCCTTGTCAGATTAAAAAGCTGTACGACGGGTTTATCCATCTAGCAACTCACATCACAATCCCGCTCGAGAATCTGGGTTCCCACTCTGATCTCTTTCTCGTTTTCATCCCACCGGGTTCAACATGATCATCAAGAAGAATATAAGGAGGACCGAATTGGACTGTTTAATGTTGCCAATCTCAATGGTGCAAGGATAATTATCTTCGTGAAGAAATTATGTCGCGTACAGTGTCCGATGCTGCTAACGAGTTGGGGAATGAGTGTGAATCAGGGAACTGATCAAACGTGTGAGCGCGTACTCACAAAGGCAGTCCCCGTCGCCCTCTTGAGCGCTTGCATCCACGATCCATCCGGTAAAATTCCATTCTCTTTCATGGGTCGCAATGCATCGTGTACCATTCAAGGTACGATGCTACCGTTGGATTGACATACATGAAAAAACCTCGGCTCGTGCACAGAAATGATTAAAATGATGTTCACCATGTTTTGAATAGAGTATTCAAACGACAGATCAAGATACTGCTTCGCAAGCGCACAGGGGTACTTCCAGATTACCCTGAAATGACGTGTAGGGAAGCCAGGATGGAAGGCGTAGCACTTGCAACGAATTAATCTCATAATGCTTGATCAACAAACAAGAAATATGCGACTCGCAGATAGGAAAGCCATCGATTATAACGGCAACGTCAGTGGGCAAAGTCGCCTTAACCATTTTCAACAGGTTTGCCATAATATCAACTAATCCATCCTTTCGAGATGCTGGGTCATAGTCATACGTGCAGTTCACGCCATGTATCTGATCCGCGAGTTAAGGTCACCGTACAGCATGCGATATTGTTCAATCGCACTTCCTCGAATACATGATTATCGAGCTCTTTTGGGGCATCGAACAACTGCCGAAGGAGATGACATGCCTCGGGATGCTGATAGAGCACAAATCTGGATGTATTCTCGAACCAAGCCGTCTGGTGAAAAAATCGCCTGCGCAGTCGCCATCGATCACCGTAAGGCAGCAGAGGTGAAGTAAAACCCGATCCACACTTTGAAGAAGAGTGGGATGATTAGAAGTATACGAGAAACGAGAACCTAACAATTCAGTCGTAATCAGAGATGGGTGGTCTGAATAGTTCCCAGACCGATCCTCAAGCAGGTTTTTTGCAACATTTTCTGAGTTCACGATAATGAGAGCCTTTTGCCAACAGTCGGGAATAAACTAGATCTTCAACAGGATATTCAGGTAACGCAGGAACTGAACAATTTGTAACTTACTGTACGTTCTTGTCCATTCCGCATACGTTGTCCATGGAGCGTCGGCCATCGATACCGATAACGTTGCCGACCTATGGTAACCCGGGAGGACTAACAGGCAACGGGCAAGAACCTCGACTTCAGAGAGCCCATCGTCCATATATAGGATGATTGTGAACCAAAGGGCTAAGTTGACTGTTGTCATCCAGTCAGATATTGTAGGAGGAGATAGTGATGATGGCAGACCGATAGATATTCTCAAGATTTTCAATCTCTTCGTCTGAAGGAATATATTTGATCGGAACTCGGCGAAGAATTGTCGAATGAGGATGAAGATGAACCCACTTGGATTGCTAATTGCTTTGCTCATGCCATCTTCCCTCTGTTTGACTATGCTCTCAGCGTCACTGAATTGGATTCGGAGTTCTTGGGCTGTTTTTTTCCAGGATTGAAATGAGGGCGCTGATAGACACTGCACCCCAACGCCCCCAGGACTCGATTGCCTCTTTGACATGAGTTTCAGCACGTCTGCTCCACATTTCGAATATCTATGATAGACAATAAGGTGAGCTGTCTCGTTCATCACATACTTGATGGCTGAACCCTTACCTCGTCATGGCAGGGAGAAGTAATGATGTCAAGGAGATCCCGCGAGACGATTTTTGAGTCTCCAGCGGTCAAAAGGCCGTGGGTTTCCCAGATGCTCATGGAGGAAACGGTGCCTGGATAGTGAATAACGAACCCGATTTGCTTATGGGTAGTAGTGTCCCAGAATGAGATCAATGAGTCGGAAGAGACTGCGATAAATGCGCAGTTGTTCAGGGAGAGGCAGCAATAATGCTTCGTGTTGTGAACGGGCCATTGAGAGAGCGCCGTGCGGGATGACGTGTCGAGACAGTAGATATTGTCCTCGCAAGACAAGCCAAAGAGTTCCTTGTCGCTCCACCACCCAAGAATTTGGTTGTTATACGATTTAACTTGAACTCGAAAGTCGTCGAGGAGGCGGCCATCCTAACCGTCGTAAACACGAACAGAGTCGCGGCATCACGTTCCAATGGCGAAGAGGCGTCCGTCAGGGGACTGCGAGCACGCAATGGTGGTGTTTGAAGTAGTCGCTTACCAGTCGAGCGCGACCAGATAGCGGCAGTCTTGTCATTCGATGCCGTCGTAATCTTCTTCCCATCCGGTGAGATGTCCACGGCATTGATCACCGTCACTTTTTCGTGGCTTTGCGCACCCCACACTCCGTCCCACTCACGATCCACTTTCCATCTCGTGAGACTGCAATGCTCCAAACTTCACTTCGTCATCCTTTGGTGTTCCCACCTCCGTTCCATCTATCATTGACAGACACCTCCCAATATCAAATCCTACCGTGGCTGTCACCGCTCACAAAGTGCTCTCCGTCGGGAAGTAACGCGACTCCGAGAATATCTGGACAATCGATTTTAGCCTCCTCTCGCTTAATGTTTCTGGAAGGAGACTTGTTTTCGTTGGACTCTGCCTCCATGTCGATGCTTCACTTTTCGCTGGCTCGTCAAGTTTCTCACCTTGCATCCATGTTGCATCCGTCTACCTTTCGTTGCTCGAGGAAGATCCATCTCCTGTCCATTCTTGTCTTCTCGTCAGTGTCGCCTCTCCAACCGTTCCGTGTACTCACCATTCTGTGGCCTCATGCCTAGGCTGGAAGACATACTGGAGTATTTATCAGAGTGGTGGACTGGTGGTGGAAAGGAGAATGCGTGGGCGGCACCCGTGACTCAAGTACTCAAGTACTGGCATTGAATTCAAGAAGCACGTGTCCCTTATCAGAAACCGTCAGCCGCCTCGTGTCTGCGCACTTACTCGCTCCTGAGCGGCCTGAGCGCTCCCCATCAGCCTCGAAGCAGACAGTCTCTTCACGCCCGGTGAAAGACGGAGCTTGCGATACCCATTCCCGAAGCTGAGCTCGTCGCACTGTCTCCCGATGGACACGATGAGTTTTTACTTGAACTCGAGCAGCTCAACCGACCCGTGCTTGAATATCTGAAGCGCCAGTTTGCAAACTATTATTTGCGAGAACCAGAGGGCGATGGGGACTGTCCTATGTGGACCATTTTTGGTTTGGATCTAAGTAACATCTCCCTAAATTTTCAGGGTCATGTTTTTACGACGTATGCAACGGATGCTTCCGATTCATACTTAATATGATATTAACTGGTATCAAAATGATCATACGAGCAATGCACTGACCTAGTCTGGTGACCAGACCGTTCGACGGCTTGCCTCATAGACGGTCTGGTCACCAGACTAGCACTGACCGCCTTTCCCGAGCTACGCTGGCAGCTTGCTTCATGGCCAAGAAATTTGGCTTTACTGCACCAGAGCAAATTCGACGATAAGTAGTAGTGGACAACCAGCCCACTCTTTTTCATCACAGATGACTACCGAAACCTGTTGACCGATGGGCAGAACAATGGGAGTATATATAACTTCGACGACACGAATTATGTAACAATTTCGTGCATGCACAGTTATACATGGAGAAAAGCACTTGTATCTAATAATTACCTTGGAAACGCTCAAAGGCATTGCAAAGCGGATCGATGTGCCCGAGAATCCGTAGCGCTGGCTTCAACACTACTTACTTGGACATCGATTGTGCAGATATTGTCAATCAAGTTATCCAACGAAACGTCCTTGCGATGTGAGCAAGCCGCTGTATTTTTTTTCATGCATCGCCATTGAAAGCCTGTACAGAATACACAGCGAGTGCGTCATCACGATCATTTATCCATGCCGCATCAATGACATAGCTGTCCGCATACAGGGTCTCACATTGACTTTTCCGCCGGTATGCACAGAACGCATCTGCCTCGCGCTGGGACCGAGCAAGTTTGTCAAGAAGATCTTGGATGGTTTTCTCAAGATTTGCAATCTTTTCGTCTGAATGAATATAGTCGAAAATTGGTGAAGGAAGCTGGAATGAGGATAAGAATGAACGCACTCAAAGTGGGGTTGTCCGTGCGTAGTGACATAATCGCTTCGTTCATGCAATCATCATCCTTCCGTTTGACCTCGCTCCCAGCGTCGGGGTACTGAATTGGAAGCTCTTCGGTGGTTTTTCCGACGGTTGGAATAAAAATGCTGATAGACGCACTCGAACGCACACAGGACACGATTGTCTGTTTGATACAGGGTCCAGTTGTCGGCGCTGGATTTCATATGTCTACTTTAGCCATGTCAAGACCTCAGAAATCGCGGCGCAGTCACCAACACAGCGCGTTGATCGCTAGATAAGAAAAGCACAAAGCTGAGAAGAAAAGAAGAAGCAATCGGACTAACATATACGACGGATGACTAAGCAATACTCGGTACACGGGCCTGTAATAGAATTCCGAAGAGCCTGTTCAGTAGTCATCGTTAGCTAGTCGTTAGCTAGCTAACATGATTGGCAATGTTTGGTCTTGTCGTTAGCAACTTGGCATAGTGCTCCATGGTTGTAGCGGAGACTAAATATAACAAAACCTTGTACCTCTATACCCATCATGATTGCACATTATATCGATCCTTACACTCATCGTGAATTTCTCTATCAGAATCTACTTTCTTTTGTCGACCTCTTGTACAAAATACCACCACTTTTTCAGAAATAAACCCAAACATAGCAGGTTAAGGGATTACAAAGTGTGGGAATACTCACACTTTAGGTGGAAATCCTGAGGTAGTAATCAAGAGTATGGGAGCCTCTGACTAGAGAGTCAAAGGTAGTGTAGTCGGGTGGAGTGTGGAACAACTCAAGAGGTAGTTGGCTCTAGTGAGAAATCACTGTATAAGACTCTATAGAAAAGGGGAAAGGATGGCCAGAAGGGCTGTCCTTATATATGTCTACAGTAGTGGCTGTACCCCCAAAATAAGCTATGTGATATAAGAATATCAACCAATAGCGTAAAAGGAGCTACAGTATCTATAGTAAGAACCAATAGCATAAAAGACTTATCCGGAGTCTATAAAGACATCCAATGGCATAAGTTGCTCTTATCCATTATGTCATCTGAAGCAATATGATGCAATAATGAATAGCGTAAAGGCCTCAAAGTCATGTGTGATGACTAAGTGGTCTAGATCCTGTACATAAGTGAATATGTCAGCAGGTCTAATCTCTGATTATGTACACAAGTAAATGTGTCATGCAATCAGGTGACTTGTCATGTGACAGGCCTAGAATCTTGGTTATGTAATATGAAATATTAATGCGAATACCAAGATTCTCA
>JBBPLF010000245.1:0-40605 GCA_038089615.1 Aureoboletus auriporus
GGCACGTCTACTCCGAATTCTCATTACCGAATCAGCCCACCTCATCTGGTCCCTGCGTTGCGAAAGGGTCATAGCCAACAAAACCCACACCAAATCAACAATAAGCCAAAGATGGCTCCACAAAATCAATGCCAGACTGAACCTCGACCGCCAACGGGCCAAATCCCCCCTTCGCCCCACTATCCAGCTTCTTGTGCGCCACACCTGGCAGCTCATCCTCCCTAACGGACAAACCCTACCACATAACTGGGTCACCGACCCTGAGGTTTTAGTGGGTATAACACTGCCCAGGCCCTCTGAATATGACCGAGGCCACCAGGCAGCTCACGGAGCCCCACACCCCCCACACACCGTGGGGCGTGCGTAAGTGCATTTTTCCTCGGACCGGGAGTTTCCGTAACTACCGCCTTAGCATATTGTGTAGGACTAGATTAGTCGGTCACTGCACAATGACAACGCTTGTCCAAAAAAAAAAAAAAAAAACAAACGAACGAGTAGAGTTTGAACACGAAGCGCAGGATCGACGGGGAAGCCGAAGAGAGCCTAGAAGGTCGGGTCGTAACCGCGTAAGTAACACCATGGTGAGGTCACCAACGTTGACTCTCCTTTGCTCCTTGTTTGTTTGTTTTTCTCGGACGCGCCCATACCCTGTAGACGCAGTAGAGGTCGGACATGGAGCGTTGACCGAGCAAGCATGCACCAGCGCTGTCCGAATACGTCTCGAGTCTATATCCGGGCTTCACGGAGACACCTCGTTCGAACCTCGGCTTCAGAACGCTGTTCATTCAAAACTTGATGTCACTGATCAAATGGGGGCATCATCCTCCCCATAGAGGATATAGTGAGTGCCTCGAGAGGCGTTCCCAGACGCCTCCCTAATACTACCAAAACCTTCCACGTTACGCACGTCGCACATGGACTACAGTTTGAATGTGCGATCGACTCGTAATGCGCATAGGCTAGGTCATGTCATGTGAACCAAGCTAGAAGTCAAGGGCGGTCTTGGCCTGTCAGACTTGTATTCATTGATTGCCATGAGTTCATTGTCGGGCAACGCCGAGGCCATCAGGCTTCAGGTTTGTACATGTCCCTGACAAACCGTGAGGAAAAAAAAAGGCCACACACGCCGCATCACGCGTCTGTCTCCCCCAAAAAAGAACAAAACAAACCAAGGGCAAGCCAAAAGATTGACAAGGTCGATGACGCCAAGTGGCTGACGTCGACAGCAATCCAACGATCAGATAAAAAGCCACAACGTCAACCGACTGCGCTTTTTCTTTAGTCCGTATTGGTACCGATGAGTCATTGATTCGGCACGTTCGGATCAAACTGTGGCCGTTAGCAGGACAAATTCATTTACAGGACTTGGATTCATATTGAGAAAGATATTTTGCGTCAGATGACGTTGCGCCATAGATCGTTCGGCGCCAAGATCTGGAAGTGCGTAGTTCTGATGCGCATCATCCCGAAGAGAACGGGTCCACCGCTTGGTCGTCGTTCGGAAATCTGTTTTTCCAAACGCTAGCCACGCCGTGAGGGACAAGGTGAGGGGTGGGTAGACATGAGAAAAAATCGTGGGAGGATCACACGGCAGGACTACTGAATTGAACTTACTAGGCGTTTGGATCGGACCTAGTATAGTTTGAGCTGTTATCTCACTAACCAATGTCCGTCTTTTGAATAGAATAGACCCTCAGTTAAAATCGACGAAATTGGGTTATATTCAATTCTTCTTCTCCCCCCAAGTCTACAGGATTCAGATGAGGTCAGTAAATAAGATAAGAGTGAGATGTATCTACGAGGGATGATGCGAGGGATATTGATGACATGTGAAAGAGAAATGTAAAGGATGCAAGAGTGAGACGAGATGAATGAGCATATTGAAGACAGATGAGATATTGTTGTTTTTGGAGATAGGGCACCCTCCTACGACCGAGCCGCCCTGTAACGGAAAGAAAGCCAAGAGATGAATGTCTGCACAATATATACAAAATAAAGACCAAAAGGTGATCAGATCCAACGGCGAGCGAGATTGAGGACACGAAATGCGAACGACTTCCGAGACCGAGATAAAATGTGTACACGTAATTCCACAACAAGGGGTTGATGCATGACCAAGATGAATGCCAGGAATGAACGAACGAGTTAGAGTGGGCGAGTAAGGAGTGTGGTATGAATGCTGGAGAGTAAGGACAGTGATACTTGAATGAGATGGTGGTCAGGAAGTGCCGAGTCGCCAAAAAGTTTCATAGTTTTATGCATATCTCGCAACTAGAAACGGTTTCAGAAGACTAGATTGATGGGAGGGCCATCAACTCACTGATAACCGAAAGTTTACTGTCTTTTCCAGAAACCCTTGACCGTTCCGACCCGTGAACCCTTGGGTGCTGGCATGGGCAGCCTGGAATGGATAAAGCTCTCCGCCGATGGTTTCTCATGTGACGTAACAGACCGCGGAATCTTTGGAGGCAACATGCGAGTGGGTGGCGTCGGTAATTTTGACGTAGAAGTCGGAGCCGGGCCAACTAGAACTGGGGGTTGCCGTGTCTGTGTCGCAATGACAGTGGCCAGCTTGGCTGGCGGGGAGAATTTGGCTGGAGCCTGGGGGATCCTAGAACGCACTGTGGTGCCAGAGAAAGCGATTGGTTTGGTCTCCGGCAAGGCTGGCGTCTTGACACTTTTTGGTTTCGCCGTCAATCTGAAAATCGATTTCGATCGAACTGTTTCCTGCCTGACAGGTACCGACTTGGTGGAAACCATTGGTTCAATACCTGCCGCGGACGCCAAAGACGTCCGCTTTCCAGATGCGGGAAGAAGAGCAATTCTGGAAGCATTTGCTGCGACGTTCCGAGAAGCACGGGACATTACGGAAATGTCCGAGATGGATACCTGCGAAGAACTCTTGAACGACGAGACGGTAGATGCAGACTGAGGGATAGGAGGTAAGGGGGCATTGAAGAGATTTGCCCGTGAAGGTATCTTTGAAAGAGATGGCCTTGGAATGGACGGAGGTGCTTCCAAAGGTTGACCCATGTCTATCATGGGTGAAGATCGGGTAGGTGACGTGGGCAAAGGAGGGACCTCCTCGACAGGTGATGAGATAGAGGGACGTTGAGAACTAAATGATGGTCGAGAAATGGAGAAAGAAGCACGAAGAGAGGCAAGAGAAGATTTTTTGCTCAACGACTTTCTCGGCTTGAACTTGTCCCTGTCCTCGGCATCGCTATCATTGGCAGAGTCGTAGTCGACATCACCACCCGAGGGAGCGGAATGGTCGGAACGACCAGGGGACAAACGCGATATGAGACTGATGAAACGCGTGCGCTTCCTTTGAGTCTTGAAGCCCTTGTCCTTCCGGGGAGGGGTTATTGGGTTCAAGAGGGCGCTCGGCCTAGATGCGGTGGACGGCGCTAGCGAGGCGGTCGTCGCAAGAGACCAGCGCGACTGAGAATGTTCCAAGGGTTTTGGAGCACAAAGGCGATAAGGCGCGGGTGGGATGGCTTCCGGAAAGTAAGAAGAAGTAGGGGAAGCTGGAAAGACATTGGCTGTCGGTGGAAGGCTTGGGTCGGAAAACGCGTCGGACGAAAAATTGGACATGGTGGGGGAAGGATGCACGGGACACTTGTCATCAGGCATGTTGTAGAGATAAGTATCCACGATGGGAGAGCGAGAGAGAACCAAATCGTGTTGGTATTCACCCTGAACGATGACGGAGACGGGGAGCGGGGGAACAATCTCCTGGGGATGGCTCTGATCGGAGGAGAGGGTGCTCGTGAAGGAGGGAAGGCGAGAGATGCGCGTGGACGAAGAGCGGGAACGGATTACTCGGGAACAAGTGGACTGGGTCAGAGAAGACGCCGGAGAAGGAGGCGGTGCTGGGAGAGGCTGGAGAAGGTGAGCTGAGAGAAGGACAAGAAAAAGAAAAGACGGACCTTGTCAGAAGAGAGCGGAGATGGAGGGGGTGCTTGTGACTTCCAGAGAGCCATCTCCTGGACGATAAAGCGGAGAGCACGGACACGTTCCTGTTCCTCAAAGTCGTCGGACTTGGAGGGGGGGAAGAAGAGGGCGTCATACGACGGACAAGGGGAGGACGGGCGCTCGGAGGAAGGGCGTGGGAGAAGTGGAGAGTCGGGGCGGTCGATGAAGCACGTGCGGTGTGCGCCGAGGGAGGACGAGGGTGATGGAGAGGGCGAGCGGGAGGACGGAAAAGGAAAGGGGGACTGCTCGGAGAGGGCAAAGTCGTACTGGTGCTCGATCCAGGAGTGGACACGGGCATTGCGTGAGGTTGCAGAGTCGTTGAGGAGCTGGGCGAGGAGGGCGGAATAAGCCGCGTCGTCGTCTGACATGGACTGCATCGGGACGAAAAAACGCGCGAAAAAGTGAGAGAACGGGCTGCATTTTATTCGTCCGGAGCGTCGTGAAAATCACATAAACGGCGTGCCACGCAGATCACAACCGCGCCGTTCTCTCGGGACACCGCCGCTTCTGTTCCCACGTGCATACCCAGACTTCCTTTTTCCTCGCTTGCCTGCCCACCTTTATTTTATTTTATTATTTTCTCCTAATCCCACGGCACCGACGCTGCAGCGCTGTCGGCCCCGCACTGTCACTTTCCATTCCATCGTACGCTTACTCCTCTCCATTCTCTGCCCTATCCGACGTCTTCCCCTTCGCCGTGTCCCCCTGCGCTGCCCCGTCCTGCAATCGTCAATTTTAAATCCCCGTCCGACGGCACTCGACTATATGCATTTTGGCCGTCCCTGGATCTCCAATTCAACACTTAATCTTAGCCGCTGTCCCACGGGTTTCCATGACGTTACTCTTTTCTCCTTCCTCCCTGAATGTGTGTGTTGCTCCCTTGCCGACCCCCATGCAGAATAACCTCTCCGTGCTCCAGGTAACTCTCCTTCATTCTATTTACTATCCCCAACTCGTCCAGAGCAATGTGCAACCACATGCTGCACTTGTCGTAATAATCGAATCTTTGACGATCACCCGTGAAACATGCACACGCTAGTCCCGATCGCGCACCCGTTTCCAGGAGCAAATCACCTTCAACGCTCTCGGCGGTGTACTTACTCCAAATACGTCACTCACTCCACCAGCAAACCTGAGTGGGTCGCTCAACTGTACACTGGCAGTCGGCAGTGAGCCCTTCAATTGATCAGGAACCTTGAACTTTCAATTTATATCCCCGACCGCTCATCTTGTCAAATATACTAGTACAACCGCCGTCGACAGCTTGCCGAGGCACGGACCCGTCACTTATTACTTATTTTCAATACGCCAAATTCATATAGTACTCTAGACCAAGTCTTCGGCGTAGCAACGGGCCGGTACTAGCAGTACTACTATCCCGTCGTTCGCTCGCATTACTTCGATGCTACTAGCCTGTTAATCGACGTTAATCCCAGCCTTTGCCTCTTATTTACACAACCCTGAAAGCTGAGCGCTCTACCAACGTCAATGGCTCACCGCTGCCAGTAAGCCACTGCCGATCGGGATCTCGGATAACACTTATCTCTGCACAGGCTCGCCAGTTGATCATGTTTAGCTCGCAATCCATAACCGGCCCTTTTCCTTCTTTTGGACGCGGGGCGGTTAGCCGTCTCTGGCTTTTCAATCTCCAGCCGCGCCAACCACTCCCATCTACATCTCCACGAGGTCTCTGCTTCTCGAACAGCACGCCACACCAAAAAGTCAAACACCTGCATGTGTCTGGTGCTCAGAATGCGACGCGATCGGACCTTCGGGATCTTAGGCACATCCCGCACCAATTAATATTTTTAATATTGTGGTGTCTTTGCATAACTAGCCTCCGACCCTGGAATAATTTCCGCTTCCCCTTGTTCACCCATTCCGAGGGACCCATTTCCATAACGCGCACTATAGACTACTCGGGATCAGACATGGGCGGTGGTGTTGCGCTCACGTGCCTTCTAATGCCTGTTTTTGGACGCGCACAAGCCCCACCGCAGTCGCATATCCCAAACGTTAGATCCTTATTGCGCTCTCGTCGGTGCTGTGGAAGAAGACCGTGAGCGAGAAGCACCCCCACTGTGCCCACTCATACACCTACATCTCAACGTTGCAACGAAAAACCGCCATCATCGGATGGCGCACTCGCGCTAGCACATATGTTGATCTGCTTGACCCCGGGCGCCCACAACACCATCCCCAAGTAACATAAGCACGGACGACCCCAGACTTGGGCGTCAAAAAGAAGACTTTTTCCGACGCGGCCGTGATGGTCGGATTTTTCAAAACGTAGCCCCGCCCGCGGATCGATTCGTATTTTTGCACTTTGACCGAACCTGCAGCATGTACCTACATACGTCCTTACAATACGTTACGGACGGATAAGTTGAATGCACTCATTCCACGCGCGGTTGAAAGTCGATGCTAATTGAAAGGTGCTCGTCCGCTGTTCTCGCAGCCTGTGGGCGTACTCGCGACGGGCGCGAGAGAGAGCATCGTGCACGATATTCACCGTCGCTCTCGGGGGTTTCGCTTTTCATGCAGAGTCTAAAAGTGTATGTGAATGCATGCATGCGTCGCCTTCTTCCTTTTTCCGTACCCCGTCCGAAGTCCTTGCTTGATAACCGTTTCCACATGTGCTGTGTGCATGGCGGGCTCGAGAGTCCAGTGCCAATACATGCCATCAAAACACGCAACCCTTCCAAGTTGCTTCCCTGGGCCCGACTCCACCCCGAGATCAAGATCCAAACATCTATCGAAGCGCAGCGGCGCAAGTGTGCTTTTTTTTCTTCGTCGAACATGCAGCGCCGAGGACTGCCATCCCGATGTCGAGCGCAGTTGCCAAGGAGGCATCGCATTCTCGGAGGTCCGGTACATGTTGAAACAAGTACGCTTAGCTCTTCGGAGATACGGATGGTATACTGTTTTTTTTTTTTCTTTTCATGCACCGCAGCCTGTTCCGCCCGATACGTTGAACCCCCGATCCGCCGTATTTCCGTTGCCTACATGTGTCGGTGGTCGTTTTGCACAAGTACATCATCGTGCGTCTCATCGGGGCGCCCGGCGCCACTAGTATTCTCGGCTATGTCGTGCAAAGAAAAGAGTATGCCCTCATCATATTCATTGTCCACTTCAAGCTTGCCAACAGAGGCATAGCATTAATGAGACGTGATGAAGGCTTGGGAAAACAAACAGACGAGCTCCATGATGGGGACCTCACTCAAGACATGTAAAGGTAGAGATCCCTCTTTTTTTCCGCCATCCATTCCACGCCGAGCGATCGGGTGCCCCTGCGCATCCCGCACCTAGCTACCCTACTTCCTCCGGGAACCTTCTTCAATGAATGCCGTCCCTCGTCACGCAGCGCGCCTCGTCCGACTTGGTAGGCAACCTCTCATACATGGATAGCGCCACATCCCGTTACCCGATACGTCCCGCGCGATTCCCAGCGGGCCGACGAACGAATGATGGATGTGATTACGGCTGCATACTTGGTCTGTCTGTCCTCGGAAATCGTGTCCGTTGCGGGATTTCCCGGTCCGGATAGTAAGTGTGCTTGCTCTCGTAGCGCGTGTGGATGTTATTTATGGCATCTGGCCAGGGTCAACGAGTGGAGTGATGCGGTGGTGTCAGTGATAGGTTGGTTGTTCTCATCGTCTTTAGGTTTCGTCTATGCATACAAGATTACCAAGGACGGATAGTATGATCGGGGACTGTGGGTAACATTGTCAATCACGTCCGTTCCTTGCCCGAGCAATCGCATCGGCATGATCCGTCAGGCCCATCATGATGACGCTTTGGTCACGATCGTACTTGAAGGTTATACAGGGGCCTTGAAAATGGCAACTCGTAGGGCCTTATCATGTCATGCACGATGACAGAGGTACCCCATCAGTGTCTGTATGCATATGTTCAATACTTGCGAAGGACACGATGAAAGGAACGTTTGTACACTGCTATACGTTATTCTCGTCAATCGTGGCACCATCAACGTTGCATATACGGGAATGCGCTTGTCGTCCGCGCTCTGTGAGAACAAGGTCACAGACGCCAAGGGTTTGAAAATTTTTTGGTCCACTGACATTCAGAGTCGCTAAGCAACCGCATCACGAAGTCGACTCGGACCGGTGTACCAGTGTGAGTTGTAAACTAGATTCAGTGTGAAAAGAGGGTCTGTGAACGACATCAACGTTTAATGAACAAGGGGCATCGTCGAGACAAGTGAAATGAACGCATCGTTAGGTTTAGTCCATGGGCATGCAGGCGCAACGTCGCCTGGCAACTGAGCACGGCGCGGACCCGTGTGTGCGTGTGCGACCTCGAATGACGTGAAAGAGGCCCGTCTGTGAACGAGAGATCTTATCCATACTTCAAAATGGCACCCTCGATTGTGTTCACGAGAGTGTCGTGTTCTTGACGTACAAGTGATACAACTACACTGGCATGGATTTAGTGGCAGTTCCGAACGCAGTGAAAATGACGAGACGAACCTTGCGAAGGGGCTCGTACCATCGTCCATCGGATGCCCGACCAGTCACCGGTCACCGGTAATCAACAGGGAGAGTGTGCATTTGTTCATGTTCCGACCGCCACTCACCGGTCAATTTTCCGGTCAATTTCTCAGAATCCGATCGGCGACGTGACGGCTAATCGACACTTGATCCAGCGTCAAGGGAGGACAACAAAAAGGGTAAAGGAGACCCAACAGAATGTACACGTCTCAAAAGACTAACTACACCGAGTTCAACCAAACTGGATGTAGTTGTACCCCAAAGGATCTTCAAACTGGAGCCCAAGACCCATCTGTCACCAAGTACATATGATCCAACTTGCCAGTTTTCTCAGCGGTATAAACCTAGTCCCGAAGGGTCAGACATTGCTAGAATCCTGGATGAGGCGGATTGATTGATCCAATCGCTGTGGACACGGGCTATGCAGTAAAGAGTTCAACTCCAAATTCGTCCAAGAAAACAGGAAGCAATTCGATCGCGTGAATGATGCACATTGCAGGCCATACGGGGGTCCCTTTGCCCCGTCTGAGCTTCCAAGAAAAAGTCAGAGGATTCTTGAACTGAGGGCGAAACCATGCACATTAGCATATACCGCCCATCGACGCCCAATCGTTACAGCCTTACAGGGGAGTAGTATTCAGGAGACTCGCATTCGTTCAGGGCCTTCTTTACTACAAGGGATGAAAGAGGAATGCGGGAATAACACTGGAACTTTTGGGTTTAGCGATCATGTTGTTCGGAATAGGAGGATGTATGACAGAGTACACACTACGTTACTGAGCACTGATTGAATTCGAGTCTTGACTCAATGGTCGTCGTCAGTGAAACATGTATACCCGGGCTTGTTGGTGAAAGGAGCGAATCTAGGGGAACCTTGTCACCACCCTCCAGTTGGATCATGCTCATTCGCCGCGACGCTGGCTGACTCAAGTCTTCTCTGTGCAGCCCGACAAGGACATCATCATCAGAATGTAAAAGTTGGACATGCCTACCAATGCGCCATACCGCTTTCCATACGAATCGCTACATTGCATGTCAACCTGTCGCGATTCACCCACCACTGTTTCCTGAACGAGGCAGGAATAGGAGGAAGCCTCTCAAGGATCAGACGCAAGCAATCAAGGCTTGGTCGATCACGTGTGGTCCTAGTAAGTAGATGTCGTTCGTCGCTGAAACCGAGGACCAGCCTAGGAGGCTTCAACAACTCCGACGTATTGAGCTTGAATTTTGCCGTTCACTTGAAAGACGCGCGACGGAACACAGTCGGATGCGATGACCGCTTTCACCGTCTCCTCACTCTACCAGTGCCCTCGGCATTGCACGCCCAAAGCACGCGAAATCGTCCTCAACATCCTCAACTCTGACAAAACGCCCTTGGCGACCAAGGACATTTACAACCTTGCCCTCAAATCCCCCCGGAGCACGCCGGCCCCTCACAAGACCCAAGAAATACATTCCATAAGGTACGTCGTCGTATCGTCCATGGGTCGGAAAAAAATCATCCCCATTCCGAACTAGGTATCTCAAGACGGTTGTGCTACGTGATTTGGCCGCACAGAACCGCATCGAAAAAATCCGGACGCAAGGCGCGTACACGGCATGGTTGTGGAGACCTAAACAAGCACCCGAAAAGACCCCAATCCTAATCAAGCTGGCCGCCTCAACGGCCACAATCCCGACTTGTTCAACGGAACTGACGCCAGCGGCGGTGGGTGTCGGCGAGGATTGGAGTCACCTGAATAAGCGCAGACAAAGGACGCGGAAGCTGAAGGTGGAGAAGGATCTTCAGAGGATGCTTGAAGTTCAGAAGAAGCAGAAAAGGACTGCAATGTAAGAGGAGTGGTGTTGACGCTGGAGGTCGTTCACTCGGAGGGGAACTCTTTTCCCAAGTCTTCGCACACTCACACTCTCTAATGTCAAGGCATCCCTATAATGACGTGGTATACACGGCTCATCAACATCTCCGGAATGAATTTTATCATCAAGAGTCCTGGTTCTCGAGGATGATGACAGTGCGTGAGGTGAGCGGGATTGGTATAAGGGCTGCATATCATATATCACTCTTGTTTGAAGCCGAAAGCTTCTGAACCGACTCATGTTTGAGTCCAAGTCCAAACTAACCCTTTGAGAAACAAGGTCACCTGGCTTTTACTGTGTCTGTGTCGTAGGCCTATCTGCTAGAGCCTCGATTCTCAGAACTCATACATAGTAAGGTGGTTCATGCACACGGCATCGATGGCTGGCCAAGTCATGAGTGCATGTCAAAAATATCTGGATTTCGGGTGTGACTTGACTCCAAACGAGCCTTCACTCGAACACACTATAGTATACCCAGCCGATGGATCCAAAGCGTGCAGAAAATAGAATATGTAGATTGTTTCCCTGCAATTCTTACATTCCGGGTCCGAGTCCGAGACGTCACGGTGGCATGTCACGTCGCCAAGCTTACCTTCAGTTCCCTGTTGTGTCTCTCCATAAATCGGTGCTTTCCTTTATATCTTACGTCTTTGCCTCACAATTAATTCTCATCACCACAGCGTCAGCACCTCTACGTTCTCAATCGAGAAGGGTCAATATCCGTGAGCAGAGATTCAGCCTAGCGTTGTTACGATGTTCTAATCCACGCATTTTAGGCTTTAGCAGTCGTAATGATTGAATCCGCTTCGACACCCAGTTATACAGAACGAAGTAGGTCGATATGTTTCCCCACGTTTCCTATAACTCATCGATATTGTTAGCGCTTCTCAGCCAGCTCCTCGATCCTGCCAAGATGGATCCATCTGGGCGCAGCACATGTCTAAAAGGCACTCGTCGCAAGTTTATTGACCCCATTCTCCATTGGATCGAAGACTCCATATCCGATACCAACATCTATTGGCTTTACGGTGATGCAGGCTTGGGGAAGAGCGCCATTGCCAATTCTGTCGCCGAGGAACGTCAAGGGCAGTGTGCCGCGTACCTGTTCTTTGACAGGAATGACCCCACCTCAAGTCACCCAAGCCTCGTCATCCGCACCATCGCCCATAAGCTTGCCATCAATAACTCGGATATCCAAGCTGCTATTCTTGAAGCCATCGAGCGAAATCCAAAGATAACCACCGAATCACTTGCTACTCAATTCACAACACTTCTTTATGAACCATTGATCGCATGTCAAAGCAAACTCGGTTCCCCTCTCCTCGTCATTCTAGATGCTCTCGATGAATGCGGAGACGCCAAAACTCGCAGGGTCCTCGTGGACCTTATAGCAAGGAGATTTACCTCGCTTCCTTCACCACTCAAATTTCTGATCACTAGTCGTGCTGAATCGGACATCCAAACGCCATTCATGACACCTCCAAACATTCATCGCATCAATCGGGTCGAGCTTCCACCATCCACGGAGGATGTCCTCATGTTCTTATACGATGCCATGGGTAGAATCCGTGAGACCCGCCCCTCGAGTAGGCTACGATTTAACTGGCCGGGAGGTCCAATGATGCTCAAATTCTCACGTTTCATGGAGGGGGTGTTCATTTTGGCATCAACGACGGTCTCATTCATTGAAAGTTCTATTAATCCAGCAAATACCCTTTATTATCTGCTGATGTCGAACAGTACCAGCAGCATTGAAAGGCTTGATAGTCTATTTGCTACTGTTCTGGAGTCTGTTGCCGACTGGACGGATGGCCGCTTCGTGGACAAGTTCCGCGCCATCGTTGGTGCTGTCGTTGTTGGCCAGGCACCAATGACCATCATAGCCCTCGATCAACTTCTAGAATTGAAACGTTCATCATCCACGATCCTTTCATCTCTGCGATTTCTCCTTCGGTACAGTGAAACTCAGCCAATCAGGACACTTCATGCTTCTATCGCCGACTATCTCACAGACCCGAAGCGCTGTGGGAGTAAGCCATGGTTCATCGATACATCGGATCGGCACCGGTTTCTCGTCCATTGCTGCCTTCGCCTGATGAAGGAGCAACTGCGTTTTAACATATGCGGTCTCGAGACATCTCATATACTCAATAAGGATGTCCCTGGCCTAGACCAACGTGTTCAGAACACCATTCTAGATTCCCTTGCATACACTTGTCAGCATTTCGCGACTCATCTTCACCTCTCGGACACTAGGCCGTCTGCTTTTGACGGGCGCTCGGAAATCGACTCGTTCATGCATTCTCGGTTGCTCTTTTGGTTGGAGGCACTCAGTCTGGTGGGGGAAACCCAGGTGGTCGTACCAGCCATGGAGATACTCAAACAGTGGTACGAGGTGCGTCGATATTTCACATCGGATTTTCAATAAATTGAGGATGAAATAGAACAGCGACAAGGAGTTGGCTGATCTTGCATCCGAGGCTGTCAAGTTCATGGCAGTTTTTCGTGGCGTCATTTCTCAGAGCACGCCACACTTGTATATCTCTGCGGTGCCCATGTGGCCACAGAGTTCGCATATTCGGCGCGTGTGCGGTCAGAAACTCAAGGAGATAGTTCGACCGGAAAATGGGGGTGTTGATCTCATACCATCATTGCAGAGCGTTATGAGAGGGCACCCTATTAAAGTCACGTCGGTCGGGTTTTCACCTGATGGAAAGCGCGTCGTCTCCGGGTCTTGGGACAACACGGTGCGCATCTGGGATGCTGAGACAGCTTTGGTCGTGGCAGGGCCCTTCGAAGGTCACACTAGTTTCATCAAATCAGTAGCGTTTTCACCCGATGGAAAGCGCGTCGTCTCCGGGTCTGACGATGAAACGATACTGATTTGGGATGCCGAGACAGGGGCTGTCATGGCTGGGCCTTTCGAAGGACACACTGATTGGGTCACATCAGTCAGATTTTCACCTGATGGTAAGCGTATCGTCTCCGGGTCTCGCGACACAACAATACGCATTTGGGATGCCGAGACAACCGGGTCTGCTGCGATCAGGCCCTTCGAGGGACATACTGGTCCTGTCACATCAGTGGGATTTTCACCAGACGGAAAGCGCGTGGTCTCCGGGTCTAAAGACAAGACGGTGCGAATTTGGGATGCCGAGACAGGGTCTGTCCGGGCGGGGCCTTTCGAGGGACATACTGACCAGGTCACCTCAGTCGGGTTTTCACCTGACGGAACGTGCGTTGTCTCCGGGTCAGGCGACCGTACAGTGCGCATTTGGAGTGCCGAGACGGAGTCTGTCGTCGCTGGGCGCTTCGAGGGACACACTGGATCGGTCACATCAGTGGCGTTCTCGCCTGATGGAATGCGCGTCGTCTCCGGGTCTGACGACAAAATGGTGTGCATTTGGGAAATTGAGGGAGGATCTGTCATCCCCGGGCCTTTCAAGGGACACGCTGATCAGGTCACATCAGTCGCTTTTTCTCCTGACGGAAAGCGCGTCGTCTCCGGATCTCGGGACAGCACTATACGTATGTGGGATGCCGAGACAGGACCTGTCGTGGCGGCGCCCTTCAACGGACACGCTGAATCGGTCACATCAATTGGGCTTTCACCTGACGGAAAGCGTGTCGTCTCTGGCTCTCAAGACAAAAAGGTCTGCATTTGGGATGCTGAGACAGGCACTGTTGCCGCTGGACCTTTTGAGGGACACATTGAATCGGTTACATCTGTAGCGTTCTCATCTGATGGAAAGCGCGTTGTGTCCGGGTCCAAAGACAAAACGGTGCGCGTTTGGGATGCCGAGGCAGGGTCTGTCGTCGCGGGGCCCTGTAACGGACACACTGATTGGATCAGATCAGTCGCGTTTTCACCTGATGGTAAGCGCGTTGCCTCTGGGTCTGACGATAGAACGGTACGGATTTGGGATGCTGAGACTGGATCTGTCGTCGTTGGGCCTTTCCAGGGACACACTTATTGGGTCACTTCGGTCGGCTTTTCACCTGATAGCAAGCGCGTCGTTTCTGGGTCTGACGATGGAACGGTACGCATTTGGGACGCGGAGATGGGGTGCGTCGCGGCTGGGCCCTTCAACGGACATACGGCCCAGGTCGCATCAGTCGCGTTTTCACCTGACGGCGAGCGCGTCATCTCCGGGTCTTGGGACAAAACAGCGCGGATTTGGGACGCCGAGACCGGGTCTGTCATAGCTGGGCCCTTCAAGGGACATACCGATGCGGTCACATCAGTCGGATTTTCGCTAGATGGAAAGCGCGTTGTCTCTGGGTCTGAAGACAGGACGGTACGCATCTGGGATGCGGAGACGGGGACTGCCATAGCTGGCCCTTTCAACGGGCACGCCGCTCACATCACATCAGTCGGGTTCTCACCTGACGGAACACGTATCCTCTCTGGGTCTAAAGACACTACGTTGCGGATTTGGGATGCCGAGATAGGGTCTGTCCTGACCGGGCCATCTGACACTCACGATCCTCGATACCTCAAGTCCTTGCCGCACGTCTTCAATTCCCAGCGTGCTTACCTGGATGCATGCACCTGGACACTGGGTGATGATGGCTGGCTGCGAAATGGATCCGGTGCCCTGCTCTTTTGGATTCCACCCTACTACCCAAAGTCTGCTGTCTGCTTTCCTCCAGCAATCATGGTTATTGGTGTTCAAAGGGTACAATTTGATCTGAGTTGTTTTGTGCATGGAGAGCGATGGGCAAAGTCCTTTGATGACACACTCTCAATCAACTAATTATGACGATCTTGTACTGCTAGTAGCGTTTGATCATGGGAATCTCTCCGTCTCTCATGTTAAACTACCGAGGACCTAAACTAGACACTTTCAATTGGAAGATGTGATGACTCATGGTTTCACAGTCACCGGTGATGCCACTTGGAGCCTGACATGTACATTGATTCCGACCATCAGAGAAAACTTGAGGCAGTTCAGATTCTCGATCGACATATTGATGGGCTGTCACGTTAATAAGCGTGCTTGTTTTGTATCCCCTGTCGAGAACGCGAGTTTAGTGAAGCACTGGTTGTCCTCCCAAGTCATTGTCTTTAAAAGACATAAGATGTGGGACGGAATATAGGGAATATATAACTTATTTTTAACGTTGACAGGTGACCAGCTATCGATTCGTCCTCGAAGGACATTTTCTGTCCGAGGAGTCGTATCCTGACAGACACATGAACCTTTAATAATACTAATTGTAGTAATGCGTAATTGGATACTTGATGAACTGGAGATCCAAGGGCGACGGGACATGTGACATGACAGGTCTTATCAATTATAGCTTGGCTGTCAATGTCACGAATGAGCAGCGGCGGCGTGCGTACCTGCAGACTCGGATGCGATCGGGGCAAGGCCAGGGGCCGCAGTACGAATCGCTTACCGGGTGAGGGATCATCCCATTGATGACTGGGATGCCTAGTGTCGCGACAAGTACTAACGCCGCCGGCGTCGGTTGAATGGCAAGCTTCACGCGAGGCTTGCACGCGTAGAGGGTGTACTAGACCATCTTGGACTTTGAAAGTCAAAGTCACATCGGCACTCGTCCCGACACGTGTCCTATTCGAGTAAACGAGATAAGCACGCTTGAACCGCATGCGTTTCCTGCCACGATTGTCGGTCAATGTGCAGACAAGGTTTGAGGAGCCCGAGTTTACAGACCACGACGTCGACTAACGAAAGGGGTGTCATGATCATGTAGACATCGGTCCCCATTATGGTGAAACTCGGCTTTCCAAGATGGATTGAAAGTTTGATTGTCAAGAGGGATTTTGGCGAGTTGATACGAGGCTGGCCCTCCGGGTTTCTTTGGGACCTCTGTTGGTTCTCTTTAGCTGCTACTACTTGGCGTCTGGGCCAACTTTTCAAACATGGCACGGAGTGCTATTACTCATTCTCGCAGCGAGAAGGGACTCCTGGCGGGCCTCGTACATGTGTTGAAATGGGGCTCACGAACGTTTTCAGGCAGACACGACGGCATCTGAACACCGCCAAAGTGAAACGGAGCCCGTGCTTCTGAAGACGCAGGAGCCGGGTAGTGTCATGGGCGGAATCGGTGGGGAATTGGAATGGGATTCAGAAGCGGCGAGAAACGGGAATGACGCGTAAACTGTGGGAGGGAACTGCACGGTTACATTAATCCCCCCGATATCATCGGGTTCAACTGCACTGTAGGTGATGTTGGGGAGAAGCCCATTTCTGAGCGTCTTGTACGCGGCAAAGTGTCGCTCAAAGGCGGGGTATCGTCTTGCACAATTACCGCAGCGAGATGAGCCAGTCGTTGGGTCCCCGTGTCGTCACTCAAACTAGAGTCATCTCACTGCCCTCGAACGACCACTTCATCTTCTTGTGAGGGATGGATGAAATATTTATGAGAACACATGGGTAATGTAAGGTCCACAAGGAGACTCAAATAATTTCCTGAATCTTAGGTACATTAGTATACATACTTTTTACGAATACTTTGGCTTCTTTTTCTAGCAGTCGTTTGATTATTTGTCGCGGGATGAAAGACAAGGCAGTCGGAATTGCACTCACAGGCGATGGCATCAAAATGTCGTATTTTATGCTAACCTCCCAGTTTATGTTTGCGTTCCTCTTTTTTTATCAACCGCTTTTCTGCCTTCTGGATACTCCTCCGTTCGAGACTGTCGTACAACATGTCAGTTGATGCTTGCAAATGTACCCGTGCTCACCTTGTTGTGACCAGAACTATACGATCGCGAAGGACCGGTCCCCATTTGCGATTTGCACCCACCCACAAACCTCGTCCTTGGTATCACCTTGTATTTGAGTATGTGATCCATGAGCAAATAGTTGTCCATCGTCTCCGCGACGCTCTCTGCAACTGAGGACGAATCAAATTCGGGGAATGGATAGTGTTTCGACTTCCCGGTCTAAGCGAATGGTACGCCTCGGTAAGAAATGCACAGACAAGACGAAATACCAATGTTTTATTCCGACACACGTAATACCTCGCCAAATTGCGAAAAACAGGCACATAGTTAAAGGCCATGGCATAGACAACTGATGGGCCTGTGTCGTGTTTCTGCGGTGTGGTGAGTGTTCGCAGTGGTAAACGGACGTACCGGTTGCCGTTGAGCCCGGTCCATCTTTTTCTGCAGTGTTGCGTCGTCCTTGATTACTGTGGCAGTTTTTAATGTCAACTCGGTCCTCCCTCTACGATAACCTGCTCGTCGGAAGAGCCGTCATCGGTCGAGAAGCCGTCCAAGCATTCCCCGTCGCTCATTTCGCGGAAAGGGTGATAGTATTTGCATTGAAGTAAGTTCAAGACTTGAAGCTTGATCGATTGATCCCCGACTCCCACGAAGTTACGCGTCATGCGGAAATGACATTGATATTGTGCGGCATGCCATACCGGTTGAATCAAAATGAATACCAGATTCATTTTAACTGAAGGCCTTGATTTTCGGCATTGACGGCGAGCATAATATGGGTGTGTTCAAGGTTTGCAACAACGGTCGCAAACCCTCGAAGGTACAATTGATTTCCGGCTAACATGAGCATTTCATTCACAAGGATTGAGATGTTCATTGACTCCGAACTCCGACAACGTTGGGAACCGACGACAAACGTCCTAAGTTGAATTTTTGAAAAATCGGAAATTTACACGTGCTTTTCCTGCCGTGATCACTCGCAGACAAGGTTTGAGCAGGTAAATTTACAGATCACGACGTACTTATATTGTTCTTAACCAAAGACATTTCATCATCGTATATGACTACCGCATCAGTGGCTCAGTAGCACAGAAGTTTTACGAGGGTGAGTGATTCATCACTATTTGGCATAGTCAATTTCCACTCCTACAATGAGGTAAACCTGCACCGCCGTTACACGTACGTAGGCATGATGCGTACGTTCTTGTATTCCAGGTATATTCCTTCCTCCATACTCCCCCCATCCCAGTTTCTAATGTCAGGCATACGACAGACCGATTCTGCATCAACTGATATTCACGAGGTGGGGTCCGAAATCTAATTCTCGGTTTATCCACTCACCCACCCCACAGGGCTCAAGCGCCCCCTTCTACTCCCACCGCGAGCAAGGAAACGAGGAAACAGCTGGGACCAAGGACTCACGAAAGGATGTGCCCTTGTCTCCAAACCCTGCATTCAGCATCATAAAACGACAACGAACGACCAGATCTACGACATCTGGAACCTACGGGTTGATTGTGGGGTTTCAAGACCAAGTTCCTGGTTTATGAATTTACTTATCCTACAGGACGGCGGGCTCTCTAATTCCCACAAGGAGCAAGAAAACGAGGAAGCGCCTGGGACGGAGGATCCATCAAAGGATGTGCGCTCGTCTCCAGACGCTGCAATACACGCGGATGAGAAAGAAGGAACTGTCATTACCAGTATGAAATCCATCTCTTCGCCAGTTTGCAATAGATATCAATGACAAGTTAGGTATCCGAGCAACACATCTCACTCTTGGTTTTAGACGAATTCCTGCCGGCTTTCATGCCATGGTATATTGCGGTGACTTCAAATACAAAACCAAAACCATACCTGTCTCGATGAATAATGATACCGTCGAATGGCCAGGGCCCATCCCAATGTGAGATTCCACTATTCTTGGACCAGTGTTGGTGCTAACACAGTTTACAGACCGTCTGATTCGACTGCCAGAGTTTCTCTTACGATCCACGCATCCTTTGAATTCCAGCCGGTTTTGGGTAGTGGGGAGCAGTTACAAGGGTTAACAGTTACTGTGAGTGAGCTACTGGATCACAGTGGAAAAGATATCCGTGAGTAGGACAACGTTTTGTATGCGGGTCGGAATCTTACCTTCATGATAGCGTTTACCTTTTCCCCGATGGATAGGGATGTCATATGCCCTTGTTCCTCCCTTTTTGTGGCTGTCGGACAACAGAGGTACGAGAGCAATAACTCAGTGTCAAGGATTCTCGAACCTCATTCTGTAAGTACACGATCTGTTTGATGGCTTGTGCTACAATCTGAATACATCCACAGTCGGGGACGGAATCTGGAGGCCAGCTGGAGGATGTGACAAACCAAGGCCACGGCGCCCTTTCACGTTACCGAAAACACGGGAAAAGAGAGGATCTCGAGTGTGCGACTGAATGGTTTCAGCACGCACTCAATATTTGCCCATTGAACCATCCTTGCCGTGCGGCTGCCGAGTCAAACATGGCTACTGCTAAATTGATCCACTATCGAGCGCATGATGCGAATACTTCCCTCGAGATTCCAGTCAAGTTGTATCAAAATGCTCTCGCCGCACGCCCTGTTGGCCACCTCGATCGACCTTCTACCTTGATTCAGCTAGCTGCAGTGCACTTAGCAAAGTTGGAGAAGAAGTGGGATGAAGCCGACAAAGCACAGATTGGGGCACTCTTGGAGGAGGCGGTGGCCCTGAGCTCGTCAGAGAGTCATGAGCAACGAGCTGCTGTTTTCATGATGCTCTTGCACGCTGAACACACGACTGGCGCCGTCCAGGCGAGGAGCCAATCATCCATGGAGCGGTATCCCATGCCCCCCTTAATAGATGTGGACCCGTGGGTGCTCAGCGTGCAATTGTTGGACCTCTTTCAAAAACACGGCGATTTAGCCGACCTGCAACTAGCAATCTCAGTTCTGGAGGGATCTATCAAGTCTATCTCACGACGGGGTCGCCGATACCTACGGGGACTAACGAACTTCGCTGTTGCGTTATTGTATCGATTCGATCGCTTTGGGGACCTCGCTGACCTTGAGGAAGCAATTTCGAGGCAACAGGAGGCTGCCGACCGTACCCCCGATGGTCATCCCGACAAGCCTACCCTTTTAAACAACCTTGGAAACAGCTTCATGACTCGTTTCCAGCGCCTCGGCGAGATCAAAGACCTGGGGGAAGCAATTTCGAACCAACAACACTCTGTCGACCTTACCCCCGATGGTAATCCCCGCAAGCATGGTTATCTAAACAACCTTGGCAGTTCCTTTTTAATTCGTTTCCAGCGCCTCGGGGAGATGAGGGACCTGGAGGAAGGAATGTTGAGGCAACAGCACGCTGTCGATCTTACCCCTGATGGTCATCCCGACGAGCCTTCCTTCCTAAACAATCTTGGCACCTCCTTCAAAATTCGTTTCGAGCGTCTCGGGGGGATTAGGGATTTGGAGGAAGCAATTTCGAGGCAACAGCTTGCTGTCAACCTTACCCCCAATGGCCATCCCAACAAGCCTCTCCGTCTAAACAGCCTTGGAACATCCTTTTTGACTCGTTTCGAGCGCCTCGGGGACATCAGGGACCTGGAGGAAGCAATTTCGAGGCAACGGGACGCAGTCGACCTTACCCCCAATGGTCATCCTGGCAAGCCTCGCTGTCTAAACAACCTTGGCGCCGCCTTTGAAACTCGTTTCAAGCATCTCGGGGAGATGAGGGATCTGGAGGAAGCAATTTCGAGGCAACAGGAAGCTGTTGATCTCACCCCCAACGGTCATCCCGACATCCCTACATGTTTAAGCAGCCTTGGCAGCTTCCTCCTGACTCGTTTCCAGCACCTCGGGGAGATGAAGGATTTGGAGGAAGCAATTTCGAGGCAACAACTCGCTCTTGACCTTATCCCCAATGGACATCCTGACAAACCTGCATATGTATCCAGCCTTGGTCTCTCCTTTGTGATTCGTTTCCAGCATCTCGGGGAGATTAGGGACCTGGAGGAAGCGATTTCGAAGCAACAAAACGCAGTCGACTTTACCCCCAACGGTCATCCCGGCAAGCCTGGCTATCTAAAGAACCTCGGAACCTCCTTCAAAATTCGCTTCGAGCGTCTCCGGGAGATCAGGGATCTGGAGGAAGCAATTTCGAGGCAACAGCATGCTCTCGACCTTACCCCCAATGGTCATCCTGACAAGCCTGCGTATCTCAACAACCTTGGCAACTCCTTCAAAACTCGTTTCCAGCACCTCGGGGAGATGAGGGACCTGGAGGAAGCAATTTCGAGGCAACAGGAGGCTGTCAACCTTACCCCCGATGGTCATCCTAGCAAGCCTCGCCATCTAAACAACCTTGGCGCTTCCCTCAAAAGTCGTTGCGAGTGCCTCGGAGGGATGAGGGACTTGGAGGAAGCGATTTCAAGACAACAGGAGGCTGTTGACCTTCTCCCTAATAGTCATCCCGACAAGCCCGCATGTCTATCCAATCTTGGAAGGTCCTTCCTGACTCGTTTCCGGCGCCTCGGGGAGACCAGGGATCTAGAGGAAGCAATTTCGAAGCAGCAAGACGCAGTCGACCTTACCCCCAATGGTCATCCCGACAAGCCTGGCTGTCTAAGTAGCCTTGGTAACTCCTTCCTGGCTCGGTTCAAGTGCTTCGGCACGATCACTTCCATTCAGCAAGCAATTTTACCATTCTCCCTTGCTGCTTGCGCCCCTGCAGGTCCTGTTACCGTTCGTTTTCGCGCATCGCAGAAATGGATTTACTGTGCTCGTTTGCTACCCCACGAGTCTCCCCTTCATGCATATTCCGTGGCCATTGATTTCCTTCCTCAACTCGCATGGATTGGCCTTTCGCTTGCACATCGTTACCGTGAACTCGTTCGAGCTGCCTATGTAGTCCGTGATGCTGCAGCCGCGGCTGTGCACTCGGGACATACAGAAATGGCTGTGGAGTGGCTTGAACAAGGACGTTCGATCGTTTGGGGGGAACTCCTTCAACTTCGCAGCTCGTATGATGAATTGGCGGCCGTTCATCCGGATCGTGCTCATAGACTTCGCGAACTGTCTACCGCCCTAGAACATGCTGGTTCCGCACGCGAAAAATCGTTGTCTCGATCTGATCGTGAAATCGAGTCTCTTCAATTCGAGGCAGACCAACACCGCAAGCTTGCCATCGAACGAGATCAATTGTTGCAGGACATTCGACGATTTCCTGGCTTCGAGCGATTCCTCCTCCGCAAAGAATTCTCTACACTCCGTGCTGCAGCACACTCTGGACCAGTCGTCATCCTGAATGCTGCGAAATTGCGCTGCGATGCATTGATTATTCTCGCCAATGTGGATCATGTCATCCATGTACCACTTCCTAATTTCACTTTCGGTCGATCCACGGAGCATCAGACTTCTTTGCAGAAATTTGTGCGCGACGCTAGTGAAGATAGGTATGGTTATCCTATAGAAGAGGCGGATGCTCGGGCCACCGAATGGAATGCCCTCTTATCTTCGTTGTGGAAATGTGTGGTCAAGCCAGTACTGGATGCTCTGGCTTTCTCGGTATGTCTATTTTATCTTCGACCTCGCAACTCACTTGTTTACCTACTCTTACAACAGACTCCCGGGGACCTGTCACGCGTTTTCTGGTGTCCAACTGGGCCCTTGACGTTTCTTCCCATCCATGCAGCTGGTTTCTATGATGCCACTCACGATCCGGAACTGGGTCACAAAGTCTTTGATTTTGTCGTTTCGTCGTATATCCCGAACCTCAGCATTCTTGCAGCCTCGTATATATCAAACACCACGCCCAACCGTGATCTCCGCCTCCTTGCTGTTTGCCAGCCAGCCTCGGATGGCCTAACCCAACTTCCAGGCGTAGTGGACGAGTTGGAACACATCAAGACAGTGATCAGGAATTCTCCTTCAGCACGAACCACCCTGACAGAGTCGTCTGTCGGAACAGTCGACGAGGTCCTTGCACTGATGAAAGAGGCAGACTGGGTTCATTTCGCATGCCACGGAATCCAAGACGACGGAAATCCGACCAACAGCGGACTCTGTCTTGCCAATGAACGTCGTCTCAGGATATCTGACATTGTGTCGTTGTCCCGACCACATGGGGGACTCGCCTTTCTCTCTGCATGCCAGACGGCAAAGGGCGACAAGGTTCTCTCCGATGAGGCTGTTCATATTGCAGCAGGAATGTTGTTTGCGGGGTATGGTGGGGTTGTTGGTACGATGTGGTCGATCAACGACAAGGTTGCGCCTGACGTAGCAAAGGACGTTTACGAACACCTGTTTCGTCAGAACGACACTGAAGCCCCAGATTATCGGGATGCTGCAAGAGCGTTGCACGTTGCGGTCGAGCGACTGAGGGAGAAAAATGTCTCGTTTGAACGTTGGTTACCATTCATTCACGTGGGTCTCTGAATGCTTGATTATTGTATTCAATGAAAATCTAGTAGATGTACTGGCTCCGAGCAAGTCACGATGTCTTGTATGTCTTGAGTACGATTATTTACTTGCTCGATCTCGCCTGGACAAGTATGATAATATTATGGTCTTGAAGTTGACGCCAGTCTCGCTGAGGTAGACCCCCTACGTTCGTTACGCTTAGGGATCACCCGGTGGCCCGAAGCATTAGGTGTCTGAGAAGAGGGCGTAGGTCGAGATGTCTCCTGAAGCCATGTTTCCGAGACGTCTTGCTTTTTTCGCTCTCCAGCTCTTTGACGGGGTATCTCTTCCTCCCGTGTCCGCAACCTGCTGTCCTCCCTGCGACGCATCGCCGATTCTCTGCGGTTAAGGTCGTCTTCCCGTCTTCTCAGTTCCTCCTCCCGTTTACGCAATTCCTCCTCTTTCTTCCTCGTTACTTCCGCTTTATGACTGATCTCCTCCGTTCTGCGACGTACCTCTTCCTCCTTTCGCTCGGCCTCCTCTTGTTTCCGTCTCGCCTCGTACTCTTTCCTTGCCAGACCCTCCTCACGCCTATCCACGGCATCTTCCCTCTTGCGTAGGCCTTCCGCGATGTCCTGTATGCGCGGTTCATTATAGTCGCTCCTATCATCGAATACGTCGTCCGATCCATCCCCTTCAAAGTGCGTATGGACTGGACGAGATCCAAAGGAGCCACCCTCCTGTTGGAAGTAGTGTCGCAAGTCCTGTGGGGAAAATTGCGCAGAAAGTTGAGGAGACTCCCGATTCCGCCGGGAGCCCTGGGGAGAATGCGACGACTGTTCCAAACGAGTCTCGTGGTGGGAACGAGACTTGTTCCATTCTTGGTCCGCAAAATGAACGTTCGCTCGTCCATGGTCGATGTCGCTATCAAGGGGGTCTGAGAAGGGGGCGCTGAGGATAGACGATGCTGTAGAGGACGAGGATGCACTCGTAGTGCTACTCTGTCTCGCTAGAGTAAACGTGCGTGATTTTTGTGCGTCCTCCTCGGGCGTGATCGGTGGTTTCCAAAATTCCTGTATGATAGGCCTCCCATTCATGGTTGATGTACGTCGGGTGCTCTCCTTGCGTGTCAGATCATCGCGAGTGGGGGGTGACATGGGCTCGGGCTTGGAACGATCCAAAAATGATCTATCTGTGTCAAGGATGGAAGGTCCCTTCCAGGAACTTGTGGGTGTGGTAGATCCGTCTCGGACCTTGCGTGTATTTCGGAAAGAGGGGATCTCGTTTGGAGATGCAGCAAGCTCATCGCGCTCGTAGCGTAGCGGGTGGGAAGAAAAGTAGTGACTGCCGTCTCGCCTAGGGTCTACTAACCGGGTAGGCGTTCGGGAAAGACGATCGGGCTTGCGATTAAATATTGATGGGACTGGGGTTGGCGTAGCGCTTTGTAAAAGAGGATCGGGCTGGAACTGGACATGAGGGGGTGGTGGAGGTGGAGCGAGTGTGTCGGGTCCAAAAGACGCCAGGGTATCCTTGTTCTTCTTCTCCCTCTCTATCTTGTCCAAGATAGCCTGCTGCTCCTTCATCATACTCTCTGACCAAGCGGGATCTAGCTGTTCCCCGGCAACCCACCGTCTCTCCTGGCGTTCGCGCTCGAGAGCGATCCGGAACTGATCTTCAGCGAGCTGACGCATAGTTCTGAGAGTGGCGTGGTGGTCTGCTGTGATGCGCTCTAGCTCTTCGGGGCTGACGATACCCATGGCGAGATCGTCGTCGATTTTCTGTTTTGCTTCGTCGGCCATCGAGCGGAGACCAGCCTCGATGTTGAGTTTGAGGCTTTGCATCGAGGATGCCATCTAGAGAGGGAGGGACAAGCGCCGTGGGGTGAATGGAATGGAATTGGATCGAGGAGGATGGGAGCTGGAAAGGCTGAGGATGCCTCTGACATTCAGGACACGTATCGGAGAGAAGAGTGATAGTTGACTTACTACAGTATGGTAGCACTAGTCGATCATTCGGGGGTGCGGATGGCGATGGATAATCGTGAACGGCTGCCTGTGATCAGAAGCAAAAGGTTACACGAGAATATTAATGGTGTTGGTCGGACGCTTTACATTGCCTCACGGACCGGACCGACCGGAAAGCTGCTCCGCAAAACCATCAACGACGGACTAGTACGCTCTCTCAAAATCATCATAGTGGGACAGGAATCAAATTTCACAGAAAACTAAGTAGACAGAACTATGAGCCAGGGATCATTTTTACTAGCACTAAATGCATTCACAGCAGAAAGGGGGCTAAAACCCAGGCATAACCAGAACAGGGAAATAATCAGGACCTCGGACACCTAATGGCGTAGGGACTCCCAAGGCCCAAGGTGTTCGGAAGTCGCCGAATCCTTGCTTCAGTGCATCCATCGATGTTATATCGCATGTCAAATTGTTCAATTATCAGAAGCGCAGTTATTGACATAGAATGCAACTAGCAGTACTACAGGAAATTAGCTGATTCAGAGCGTACCGTCAAAAGACCTTGTCCACCGATCTCCATGCACAAAACAACTCATATCAAATACAATATTGTGAATACCGATAATCACAGTTGCGGGGGGCAAGCAGACAGTAGGCTTTGGATAATAGGGTGGGATCCAGAGGAGGAGGGAACCAGAAGAGCTTCGCAGCCAGCTATCATCGCCGAGTGTCCACGTACATGCATCGAGGTAAGCACGCTGAGAAGTGAAGCCGTGTGCTGAGGACGCCTGATATTGAGGATCATGGGTGTCAAATGGCGCAGGCTGGGTAGATCCTATCTCGGCATCCCAAATCCGCACCGTGTTATCCCAAGACCCGGAGATGATGCGCTTTCCATCAGGTGAAAACGCGACTAATGTGACTCTTGAAGTGACCCTCAAAGGGCCCAGCGACGACAGCGCCTGTCTCGGCATCCCAAATGCGCACCATCTTGTCTTCAGACCCAGAGACGACACGCGTTCCATCAGGTGAAAACCCGACTGATGTGACCCTTGAAGTGTGACCCTCGAAGGGCCCAGCGACGACTGAGCCTGTCTCAATATCCCAAATGCGCATTGTCATGTCTTCAGACCCGGAGACGACGCGCTTTCCATCAGGCGAAAACGCGACTGATGTGAGCAAAAAAGCATGTCCCTCGAAGGGCCCGGCAACGACCAAGCCTGTCTTGGCATCCCAAACGCGCACAGTCTTGTCCCAAGATCCGGAGACGACGCGCTTTCCGTCAGGTGAAAACCCAACTGATGTGACCCTTGAAGTGTGACCCTTGAAGGGCCCAGCGACGACGGAGCCTGTCTCGGCATTCCAAACGCGCACCGTATTGTCGTCAGACCCGGAGACGACGCGCTTTCCATCAGGTGAGAACCCAACCGATGTGACGAAAGAAGTGTGTCCCTGAAAGGGCCCAGCGACGACAGAGCCCGTCTTGGCATCCCAAATGCGCACCGTCCAGTCGTCAGACCCGGAGACGACGCGCTTTCCATTAGGTGAAAACTCAACTGATCTGACGCATGAAATGTGTCCCTCGAGGGGCCCAGCGACGACAGAGCCGTTCTCGGCATCCCAAATGCGCATCGTGTAGTCTTCAGAGCCGGAGACAACGTGCTTTCCATCAGGTGATAACCCGATTGATGTGACCGTATTAGCGCGTCCCTCGAAGGGCACAGCAACAACAGAGCCTATCTCGGCATCCCAAATGCACACTGTGTTGTCGTAAGACCCGGTGACGAGACGTTTTCCATTAGGTGAAAACCCGGCTGATGTCACCGTTGAAGTGTGTCCCTCGAAGAACCTAGCGACAACAGAACCTGTCTCGGCATCCCAAATGCGCACCGTATTGTCGTCAGACCCGGAGACGACGCGCTTTCCATCAGGTGAAAACCCAACTGATGTCACCGTTGAAGTGTGTCCCTCAAAGGGCCCAGCAACGACAGATCCTGTCTCGGCATCCCAAATGCGCACCGTGTAGTCGTCAGAGCTGGAGACAACGCGCTTTCCACCAGGTGAAAACCCGACCGATATGACCCCCCCAGTGTGTCCCTCGAAGGGCCCAGCGACGACAGAGCCTGTCTCGGCATCCCAAATGCGCACCGTGTAGTCGTCAGAGCCGGAGACAACGCGCTTTCCATCAGGTGAAAACCCGACTGATGTGACCTCCTTAGTGTGTCCCTCGAAGGGCCCAGCGACGACAGATCCTGTCTCGGTATCCCAAATGCGCACCGTCTTGTCCTTCGACCCGGAGACGACGCGCTGTCCATCAGGTGAAAATCCGACTGATGTGACGTACGAAATGCGTCCCTTGAAGGGCCCAGCGACGATATAAGCGACGATAGAGCCGGTCTCGGCATCCCAAATGCGCATCGTGTCGTCGAAAGACCCGGAGACTACACGTTTTCCATCAGGTGAAAATCCGACTGATGTGACGTACGAAGTGTGTCCCTTGAAGGGCCCAGCGACGACAGAACCTGTCTCAGCATCCCAAATGCACACTGTCCTGTCGCAAGACCCGGAGACGACACGCTTTCCATCAGGTGAAAACCCAACTGATGTGACCCAATTAGTGTGCCCTTTCATAACACTCTGCAATGATGGCATGTGTTCAGCCCCCCCTTTTTTCGCTCGAACTATCTCCCTGAGTTTGTGACCGTACACCTGTCGAATACGTGATCTCTCTGGCCACATCGGCACCGCAGAGATATACAGGTGCGGTGTGCTCTGAGAAATAGTTCCCCGAAAAACGGCCACAAACTTGACTATTTCAGATGCCAGATCTGCCAATTTATTGTTGCTGTTCTGTTTCGTCCTCAATTTAGAAAAAAAATTGATAGGAGAGATTCACGCACCCGATACCACTCTGAGAGTATTTCCATCGCTGGTATCGCCACCTGGGTTTCATCCACCAGACTGAGTGCCTCCAACCAACCCAGAATCCCAGAACACATGAAGGACTCGACATCCGAATTCCCGTCAAAGTCTGACGGTTTGATCTTCGAGAGATGGATATGAGTCGCGAAATGCTGACAAGCATATCTGAGGGACTCCGGAATAGTCTTCTGAACACGTTCGTGAAGGCCAGGGACATCCTTATTTAATAAATAAGATGTCTCAAGACCACATATGTTGAAACGCAGTTGATCCCTTATAAGCCGCAGGCAGCAACGAACTAGAAATCGGTGCTGATCCGATATATTGATGAACCATGGCTTGCTCCCACAGCACTTCGGGTCTGTGAGATAGTCGGCAATAGAAGCATGGAGTGTCCTGATTGGCTGGGTTTCACTGTACCGAAGGAGAAAGCGAAGAGATAAAAGGATCGTAGATGATGAACGTTTCAATCCTAGAAGTTGATCGAGGGCCATAATGGTCATTGGTACCTGGCCAACAATGACAGCACCGACGATGGCCCGGTACTCGTCAATAAACCGGGAATCCTTCCAATCGCCACTTGATTCCAGAACGGTAGCAAATAGACTATGCAGCCTTTCGATGCTGCTGTCACTATCAAACAATAGCAGATACTCGAGACTGGTTTGCGGATGATATGAATTTTCAACGAACGATACCACGGTTGATGCCAAAATGAACACCCCTTCCATGTAACGCGAGAGTTTAAGCATTGTTGGACTTCCCGGCCAACCATATCGTAGCCTACTGCTGGGACGTGCCTCTCGGATTCTACCCATGGCGTGGTATAGGAATGTGAGCACATCCATAGTACTCTCGGATGCTAGAAGTTCAACCCGATGGATGCGATTATCATTTGGGGATGTCGTGAATGGCTTTTCGATATCCAATTCGCGACGACTAGTGATCAGAAATTTGAGCGAGGGTGGAAGTATGGTAAATTTCGTCGCAATAAGGTCCACGAGGACTCTGCGTGTTGCAGCGTCTCCGCATTCATCGAGAGCGTCTAGGATGACGAGAAGAGGGGAACCGAGTCTATGTTGACATGCGATCAAAGGCAATTGAAGAAGATTTGTGAACTGGGTGTGAAGGGATTCGGTGGCTATTTGGGGATTCTTCTCGATAGCTTCAACAATAGGAACTCGGACATTGGAGTTGATCATGGCGAGTTTATAGGCAATGGTGCGGATGACGATGGTAGGATGACTCGAAGCGGGGTCGTTCCTGTCGAAGAACAGGTATACAATAGGTCCTCGATGTTCCTCGGCCACAGAGTTGGCAATGGCACTCTTCCCTAAGCCAGCATCACCGCAAAGCCAGCGAATGTTAGTGGTGTTGGAGGATGTGCCGTTGGCCCAATTGAGAATGGGACCGATAAACTCTCGACGTGTGCCATTTAGACATGGCTTTCGCCCAGAGGGATCCATTTTGGCAGGTTCGAGTGCCTGCTGGAGAAGGGCTAAGAAGGTCGATGAGCTATAGGAAATGGGTGAAAACATATCGACCGACGTTGCTCTGCCGTCGATGCGGAATTGACCATCGTGTGCAGTAGTATGTGAATTTGCGGTGGATTTCGGATGGAGAGGATGATGATGGAGGGAAGCGAACAACTTGGGGAATGACTATACATTAAAATCAGGCGGCGACCTAACATTTGAATGTGGACGCACTCGGTCAATTAAGCGAGGCATTGCCGCCAACCATCCACAGAAGTGTCCTTGACGGGAGCGAGCTGCAGCGCGTGAGTGCGCTCGCCCAGATCGAACTCGAGGGGGCTCAAGGTCGAGCGTGTGCATGAGGAGCAGCGCAGAAGACAGTGGGCAAAGGTGCCGAGGATGGGGAAGAATGGATCGAGTGAGTCTCTTGTCAGTCACAGTGATCGAGCGAGATTGTACGTGTTGGCAGATATCATCTTGACGAGTACGATGAGGAGGGCGAACAAGAACAAGGTTCGCATTGGGACCTTTGGTCTGCTGCCTCGACTGTCGGTATGTTTTTTTTTAGGACTGAAAACATAATGTTCTGTCGTCTCGGACGATCCATTACACTGAATGAGGTCCATCTCATTCCGCTATTCTTTCAATGCGTCTATTGTGAAGTAATAATGACGACGAAGAACATTTGTAAGACCTTAAGATTCTCCTCGTGGGAGACACATATGCCCCAGTTGAATATTCACATCTACGACGACTCGGAAGCAAGAGAATACCTAGGGTGTGGAGAAACAGGGGAGTTAAATATATTGCCATTGCGATGGTCAATCCAGAGATCGAGATGTGGTCGTTGAATATGGAACGAAAAAGGAACCCCCTCCCCATCTTTCTGATAGCTATGATCAGACGGTTCGGATATCTCAGAGTCGACGCTGTGCTGAGTTCGGATGTGGAGACATTCCGAGGATCCTTGGGAGCTGTTGCATGCATGCTACGGTCACTCGGCCGTTCCCGACGTATTTCACGGCGGCATCCCCGGTGTTGCTGCTCACGATTTCACCACTTAACTGCGACTGCGCTGGATGTGAGTCCGCTTCTTCGGGAATGCCTCGGGTAGGAATTTGGGCACGGTTAATTCACCCCAGCTATTTCGCGTGAGTGAAGTTGGGGGAGGGTGGCTTGACCAGGGTGAGTTTCAGTGAATTTAGGTGGAGCGGGATGATGTATCATCCGAGACCAATGTTACTGTTTTGGGGATGGCCCGCCGCCGGGTCACATATGTCAGAACAACCGTGCGGCGTATGTCAAAGATATCAAATATCATTAACATTTTGTGCTAGTTACCTAGCCTCTGAGTCGTCCATAATGGTGGACACGCTGAATGCAAAGCTCCACAAGCTAGAGCTGTATCTTTCCAGTTTACCTTCGTCACTCCCCGTTCCTGAACCTGAGCCGGCAAGATATTCATTCGACATGAATCTGACTGCCAGTAAGATCGAAGACTATGGTGAGACAGGCGCAGTCAATCGCCACTTGGAGATATCATTCGATTCTCGATCCAATAGTCCCATTATCTTCACTGAACGTGGACCTGGAACTTGTGCACGTTGTCACAGTTCTCAGGACTTACTTGCAAAAAGATCTGGGTTCAGCTATACTTGAAAAGTGGGTCGATGATCTCACCACTTCAGCCACTGCTTGTTTCGCCCAAAACGATGTTCCCGTGAATTACTAGTATGCCAAAAAGATCATGTTTGAATATAATTGATCGCAACTTGAACAGCTTCCGTCAATCAGCGCATCACGCAACCATGCCAGTGGTGACACTCAGGTTGAGCGCCGTCCTGCAGAACTTGATAGCAAAAAATTAACGGACACAAACGACCCGGACTATACGGACTTACCAGAAGTTGAAGACAATCGGAAGGGCAGTACGAAGCTCCTCGCACTGTTGCCACAGGTTTCCATCTATTGTCGCAAAAAAGATGATTCGACAGTCGAACGTGCATGTTGTATCGGGAGTCGCCTTTGCCATACGACTTGGAAATGGTCACGGTAACGACAGCGGATACTTGAACATGCCTCAAAATGCGCTTATATCGGTCAAAGGCTCTGTGACGCAGCTATAGTCGAAATGGCTAAAAAGGCTGTGGTACGAAACCATCTGACAGCATCGTGAAGCGTGTTGGAGTCAGCTTGCTAAAAATACTACGCAATGAATATGGTGATGTTTATTCAAATCCTGCGACGAAGGATAATGCCCAATCCATGATGGCAAAGCGTAACTCGTTTCTTGGGACCATTCACCCCTCCGACGCATTGAACTTACTCAAGACGCAGTTGAAGGCCTATGTAGAGGGATACCCACCATTCGATCGCCCCTTTGACACGACAAAGCAATCCCTGTATTCATGGTGGAATCAAGTTCAAGCGCACAATGATAGGACTATTCTTGGGGTGTGTAGACAGTTCTTCATTTGAATCACTCGGCGAAAACCTAAATATCTAATTTTCACAGCCGTTCCAACCTCTATCGTTGATGGACGAACAATGTCCATGATCACATGGCTCAATTCCCCACGTCGGAATAGGCAAGACGTTGGAACTCTGCAGGACCATGTGAAGATCCGGCAGTGGCATAGAACAGGTCCTGGTGCTCGAGTATGTACATCTCCGGGCAAGATATGACAAAACCACTGACTTCGAATATTTAGGAGGATGCCGAACATAAGCCAATCATGAAGTGGCGAGAAGTGGAAGTAAAGCCTGGTAAACGGGATATATCGTAGGTCATCGACGCAGATTCGGACTATCCAACTACCTCTGGCAGAGCTGCACCAAGACGAAGACTTGAAGACGAGGACTCGGAGACCGATCGAGCAGGGAGTGACTCGGAAGACATTGACGACGGAAATGCATGGTTGAACGAGCCACAACAACTTGATTCACCAGCAGCATCAACCGAACGACGCATCTTTACCTTGGGTGGTCGTTCTGACATTGATCTTAGCTCACCATTCCTCCAGGACATTCTTGTCGACACAGATATGTCTCCTTCGCGAAGGGATGGCGCGGAAAAGCCTCGAATTCACACCCGTGCTGGTCCCACATCACAAATTAAGGCCTTACCGACGCACGAGGACTGGGAGCATTGGGAGTAGCGTCACAGTTGAAATTCACCCAAATTCACGGTGAAATTGGGTGAAATTGGTCATTTTCACCAGTGAATTAGCGTAGACTAGTCACTCAGCTAATCAACGTAGTTTCACATGGGTGAGTTTGGGTGGATTCCAAATTCTCGGACCGCTAGCCTCGGGATAGACAAGGCGGCCAAGGATTGAATGTGGATTGAATGTGGACCAGTCTGAAGGCAATGGAGATCTCGATATCGTGTTACGATTCTATGGGTTTTCTGACATGACCGACAGGGCAAAGTATCTTCTGCAGCTTTCTCGCAAGACGATCCGCTCACGAGCAGGATCAGAAGCAAGACTGCAGATCTGGGAGGTGGGCACAAACATGCCAGTGGGCATTACGGAAAGCATTTGCGTCAAAACTTTCAGAAGCTGATAAAAATGTGAAAGAAAGAGCGGGGGAAGTCTGGTTAGCGTCGTCATTGATGCCGAAGAAAGTGCCAGTGAGCGGGGACCCAAGAAGACGAGTCATAACACACGACACCAAAAAAACTAAGACGATGATACACAATTTCTAGGCATCTCTACATGAAGTTGTCTACTCCCTTGCCAAAGTCATCCAATGCCTCGTCGTAAACTTGAACCTCCATGTCAAGTCTAGCCTTTGCGTGAGACGCACATAGATGGGAGAACAGGGTACATACAGGCCAGGTACCTTTGTGAAACCCAACGTTGGCTTGGCCGCAGTCTTTGGTTTCTTCTTCCCGCCTGCCCTTGTCTCGCTGCCCTATCTGCTTCTCGTTTGCTGGAGTGGTCAGGGGCACTTGCAGCTTTGTGAACCTCTACGTCCTTGAGAGGTTCGGGGAGTTGACGGACATGGTATTCAACAAACGCCACGTAGAGTGACTTGTTCTGATGTCGTTAAATGATAAAATCTATAATCTGGGTCGGCAAAACTTGGAAGTCCTCCTTGGTACATGGGCTGACAGAAGGGATCGCATCGAACTCTTTCGACGACGATCCTAGTACATATCTAATCGTCAACAGATGGCTCAGGGGGTGCAATAAAAATCGCAGGCTGTCTAAGCTCGCTGCGCCCAACAAGGAAATGGTATTTTCGAGATCGACAGACAATTCCCGCTCCTTGTCGCGATGTGCCTTTGCACGGGGGGTCGAGGCCCGAGCGTCTTCACGGGGGGCACGAGATCCCTTGGTCGCCTCCTTCTGAGCTTGGCTTTGAATGTGCCCTTCTTCTTTGGAAGTGCGACGGGTGGGGATGCAGGCTTCGTATCCTCTTCCTCCCAGTTGCTCTGTGGAGTGTGAGCCGCATTGGATTACAATGTATAGTGTGATGTGGCATATTGCATGTTCTGATGCGTCCTCGTCCTCTTGCTCTTGATCAGTTTCAAGACGGTGGGCGCGTATGCATGGCCGTCCGGCCGAGTCTTTTTTGCGCGCCAGCAACGTTGTAGGGACAAAAAGTAAAGAAAGAGTACCCCGGTCGGAAAAGATGGCGCGAGTCAGAGATGATCTGGTTTACGTGGATGTACTCCAGCCATCGCTCGACCTCCCAAGGCCATACGTGGCGCCGCGGTCATGACAGAGCCGTTTCAATGGCGAGAACGATGACACGCGAAGGACGCTTGTGCATGCCTGGCTGGCGATGCGAAGTCGAGGACGAGTATTTGAGAGGTACGTATGCGCATAAACCATTTGATCAGTACCTCCTTGGTTTCTCAACGGCAAGCCTGAGGTCAGACCCTGCGCCTTCATCTTTGGATCGTCTCACGGTGAAGCAGAGACAAAGCGCAGAGAAGGTCGAGCTGAGCACGCTGAAGCTCAGCTCCGTTCGTTTGTTGGTGTCAGCGAGCTCACCTGCGAACGGATAAGTGGAACGAGAAATGCGTGATGCGAAGCGGAGGGTTCAAGAAGTAGGTCACGGTTGTCTTTATTCCAATGCCCATTTGCTAACCCTACTAGTACACTCCAGGTAGGCTCACAAAGGCCCCACTGTCCAACCATACCCGCTACTCAACCCGACGACCATTAGCAGGCCAACTGCGAACCTTGGCCGGCGGACAGCCACCTCCAACGCCGCTTCACCCCGACGTTCACTCCGTCGTCCAAATTGACCTTGCCCATGCACACAAGGCCTACTTTTCTGACCCTCTCGTAAAGTGCCTCGAGCGGGAGCCACATGGTTAACGTTTCAACGGCCACTCCAGGACGATGGCTAGGTCGACATTGGTGGCACTACCCTTAGCATGTAGGAGCCAACGAAAAGCAACTCAAGACCCCACCGGCAGTATCTTTTATTTCATCTGGATCTGCCTAGACTGACTTGGTCAATGGCAGTTGAGCAAGACGGCGTAATCGTGATCTACACGAACTTGCTTGCCGAGGAGGATAGCGCATTCCCCGTGCGTGATCCAGTTTCAAGTTCCTTTCAAAATCTTGACTATTTTCCCACATCAAGGAGGACTATAGGCTCAAAGTTCAAAAAGAGAGATCTGGATGATCTGAAGGGGAAATGCTGCAAATTGTTCAAATATCTCTTTTTGAAACACTCGAGGGTCATATTTCGTCCATGATTCAAGTTCGAGTCACCTTCGACCAGACACCACTGCTATGCAGTTGCAGATGCATACTATGTCCTCTCCGACCCATTCGAAGGAAAGAATATGACACAGTCTATTCCTCAATCCCAAACGGGCAAGATCGCTGACCCGAATGCCTCGTCAAACTTATACCCCCAGTTTGCCAGTATGTTTGGCAGCGCAGGCACAGGCAATGCATCCAAGAACAACAGGCCCGAGCAGGGCCTGATGCTCAGAACGTTTTTGCCGATGTATTTGACAAGGTACCGGTTCAGCTCAAAGATTCTTCATCGTCATTAGCTGAATCTGGCTTAGCTCCTTCGCCCTGAAGTGGAACGGGATTCACTAGTGAAGTTCTCACGCGTGAGCAGTACCGTCACCTACGTATCACAGTGATCGACGTTTCCTTCATCTGCTACGTTTTCCATCCACCCGTGCTCCTCTGGTTCAACTCTCTTTCTAGTTTGCAAAAGACATCGTTCACAGACCTCAAGAACCTCGAAACCGAGGAGGTCAAAATAGAAGAGGTCGACTTTACTACTCCCAAGTCTTGGTGGGCCAGTCACCAAACCCGTGGTGAAAGAGAAAGCCTGAGAGGATGCAACGATCGAGGGTGCCGTGCAGATCGCGATCGGTGTCAAGGGGGTCGACTTTTCAAGGCCTGAGTACCACCGGGTTAGAATATGTCTATGTTCTAGCCGTGCTTCCCGATAGGTTTTATTGAAAGGAGACATGTTAGGAATCACAGCGTTAGTGGATGTTATATCCGCCGACCATGCAGACTTTATGACACAACATTCATCTAATATTCATCCCCGGGCCAGGCGCCGTCTATCAATACGTCGACGTTGAGTCTTCGGAATTGGGTGATCCAATTTGACGGAAATGTCCAAGCTGCCTTCATGGCTGGGAATTGTCAATGATCCTCTTGTCGATTTGCAGTGGCACTCGCCCAGGTTCTCTACATATATGAGAGCTAGAACCAATGTTAATGAGCTCGTTGAGGGAAAATTCATACAATGGTCTTATGCCTCGTGCAGGTCCTTTGTAGTTCAATCATTGGAGGGATTGACATAGAATAAAATACTAGTACAGCTAGTACAGTAGCGTCGTAATTAGCTAATTCAGAGTGTGCCGTTAAAAGACATTGTCCACCGCTCCCCATGCACAAAACAACTCATATCAAATTGCACTCTTTGAACAGCGATAACCACGGTTGCGGGGGGCAAGCAGACAGCAGACTTTGGGTAATAGGGTGGGATCCAAAGGAGGAGGGAACCAGAAGAACTTCGCAGCCAACCGTCATCGCCGAGTGTCCACGTACATGCATCGAGGTAAGCACGCTGAGAAGTGAAGCCGTGTGCTGAGGACGCCTGATATTGAGGATCATGGGTGTCAAATGGCGCAGGCTGGGCAGATCCTATCTCGGCATCCCAAATGCGCACCGTGTGATCCCAAGACCCGGAGATGACGCGCTTTCCATCAGGTGAAAACGCGACCGATGTGACCCTTGAAGTGTGTCCCTCGAAAGGCCCAGCGATGACAGAACCTGTCTCGGCATCCAAAATGCGCACCGTGTTGTCCCAAGACCCAGAGACGATGCGCTTTCCATCAGGTGAAAACGCGACTGATGAGACCCATTTAGTGTGTTCCTCGAAGGGCCCAGCGACGACGGAGCCTGTCTCGGCATTCCAAACGCGCACCGTATTGTCGTAAGACCCGGAGACGACGCGGCTTCCATCAGGTGAAAACGCGACTGATGTGACCAAAGAAGTATGTCCCTCAAAGGGCCCGGCGACGACCGAGCCTGTCTTGGCATCCCAAACGCGCACTGTCTTGTCCCAAGACCCGGAGACGACGCGCTTTCCATCAGGTGAAAACCCAACTGATGTGACCCTTGAAGTGTGTCCCTCGAACGGCCCAGCGACGACAGAGCCTGTCTCCGCATCCCAAATGTGCACCGTGGTGTCGGAAGACCCAGAGACGACGTGCTTTCCATCAGGTGAAAGCCCGATTGATGTGACCAAAGAAGTGTGTCCCTCGAAGGGGCCAGCGACGACAGAGCCCGTCTCGGCATCCCAAATGCGCACCGTGTTGTCGAAAGACCCGGAGACGACGCGCTTTCCATCAGGTGAAAACGCGACTGATGTGACGCTCGAAGTATGTCCCTCGAAGGGCTCAGCCACGACGACAGAGCCTGTCTCCGCATCCCAAATGCGCACTGTGTTGTCGTAAGACCCAGAGACGACACGCTTTCCATCAGATGAAAACCCGACTGATGTGACCCCTTCAGAGTGTCCCTCGAAAAGCCCAGCGACGGCCGAGCCTGTCTCGGCATCCCAAATGCGCACCGTGTGATCGTAAGACCCGGAGACGATGCGCTTTCCATCGGGTGAAAACCCGACTGATCTGACGAAAAAAGTATGTCCCTTGAACGGCCCAGCGACGACGGAGCCTGTCTCGGCATCCCAAATGCGCAGCGTCTTGTCGTTCGACGCGGAGGCGACACGCTTTGCATCAGGTGAAAACGCGACCGATGTGACGCTTGAAGTGTGTCCCTTGAAGGGCCCAGCGACGACCGAGCCCGTCTCGGCATCCCAAATGCGCACCGTGTTGTCTTCAGACCCGGAGACGACACGCTTTCCATCAGGTGAAAACCCAACTGATCTGACCCTTGAAGTATGTCCCTCGAAGGGCCCGGCGACGATCGAGCCTGTCTCGGCATCCCAAATGCGCACCGTATAGTCGTCAGAGCCGGAGACGACACGCTTTCCATCAGGTGAAAACCCGACTGATGTGACCCCTTCAGTGTGTCCCTCGAAGGGCCCAGCAACAACAGAGCTTGTCTCGACATTCCAGATGCGCACCGTGTTGTCGTTCGACCCGGAGACGACGCGCTTTCCATCAGGTGAAAACCCGACTGATGTGACGTATGAAGTGTGTCCCTGGATGGGCCCAGCGATGACAGAGCCTGTCTCGGCATCCCAAATGCGCACCGTTCTGTCCCAAGACCCGGAGACGAAGTGCTTTCCATCAGGTGAAAACGCGACTGATGTAACCCTTGAAGTGTGTCCCTGGAAGGGACCAGCGACGACGGAACCTGTCTCGGCATCCCAAATCCGCACCGTCTGGTCTTCAGAACCGGAGATGACGCGCTTTCCATCAGGTGAAAACTCGACTGATGTGACCAAAGAAGTGTGGCCTCTCATAATCCTCTGCAACGATGGCATGTTTTCAACACCCCCGTTTTTCGCTTGGACCATCCCCCCGAGTTTGTGACCGTACACTTGTCGAATATGCGATCTCTCTGGCCACATCGGCACCGCAGAGATATACAGGTGCGGTGTGCTCTGAGAAATCATTCCTCGAAAAACGGCCATAAACTTGACCGTTTCAGATGCTAGATCTGCCAATTCCTTGTTACTGTTCTATTCCGTCCTCAATTTATAGAAAGTTCGATAGGAGGTATTCACGCACCCGATACCACTCTGAGAGTGTTTCCATCGCTGGTATTGCCACCTGGGTTTCATCCACCAGACTGAGTGCCTCCAACCAACCCAGAATCCCAGAACACATGAAGGACTCGACATCCGAATTCCCGTCAAAGTCTGACGGTTTAGTGTTGGAGAGATGTATATGAGTCGCGAAATGCTGACAAGCATATCTGAGGGACTCCGGAATAGTCTTCTGAACACGTTCGTGGAGGCCAGAAACATCCTTATTTAATAAATAAGATGTCTCAAGACCACATATGTTGAAACGCAGTTGAGCCCTCATAAGCCGGAGACAACAACGGGCCAGAAATCGGTGCTGATTCGATGTATCGATGAACCATGGCTTGCTCATACAGCACTTCGGGTCTGTGAGATAGTCGGTAACAGAAGCATGGAGTGTCCTGATTGGCTGGGTTTCACTGTACCGAAGGAGAAAGCGAAGGGATGAGAGGATCGTGGATGATGAACATTTCAATCCTAGAAGTTGATCGAGGGCTGTAATCGTCATTGGTGCCTGACCAACAACGACAGCACCAACGATGGCGCGGAACTCTTCAAGAAAGCGGGCATCCTTCCAATCGCCACTTGATTCCAGAACGGTAGCAAATAGACTATGCAGCCTTTCGATGCTGCTGTCGCTATCCGACAATAGCAGATACTCGAGACTGGTTTGCGGATGATAAGAATTTTCAACAAACGATACCACGGTTGATGCCAAAATGAACACCCCTTCCATGTATCGTGAGAGTTTAAGCATTGTTGGACTTCCCGGCCAACCATATCGTAGCCTACTGCTGGGACGTGCCTCTCGGATTCTACCCATGGCATGGTATAGGAATGTGAGCACATCCATGGTACTCTCAGATGCCAGAAGTTCAACCCGATGGATGCGATTATCATTTGGGGATGTCGTGAATGGCTTTTCGATATCCAATTCGCGACGACTAGTGATCAGAAATTTGAGCGAGGGTGGAAGCATGGTAAATTTCGTCGCAATAAGGTCCACGAGGACTCTGCGTGTTGCAGCGTCTCCGCATTCATCGAGAGCGTCTAGGATGACGAGAAGAGGGGAACCGAGTCTATGTTGACATGCGATCAAAGGCAATTGAAGAAGATTTGTGAACTGGGTGTGAAGGGATTCGGTGGCTATTTGGGGATTCTTCTCGATAGCTTCAAGAATAGGAACTTGAATATCGGAGTTGATCGTGGCGAGTTTATAGGCAATGGTGCGGATGACGATGCTAGGATGACTCGCAGCAGGGTCGTTCCTGTCGAAGAACAGGCATACAATAGGTCCTCGATGTTCCTCGGCCACAGAGTTGGCAATGGCACTCTTCCCTAAGCCAGCATCACCGCAAAGCCAGCGAATGTTACTGGTGTCGGAGGATGTGCCGTTGGCCCAACTGAGAATGGGATCGATGAAGTTTCGACGTGTGCCATTTAGACATGGCTTTCGCCCAGAGGGATCCATTTTGGCAGGCTCGAGTGCCTGATTGAGAAGGGCTAAGCACGTCGATGAGCTATAGGAAACGGGTGAAAGCAATCGACCGACATTGCTCTCTCGATACGGAATTGGCCAT
>JBBPLF010000246.1:0-40534 GCA_038089615.1 Aureoboletus auriporus
ACCGGACGTTTCCGGCTTCAGCCACTTAGGTTTTCTGACGACTGTCTAAATTTGGAAAGATGCGGTGCCACGGGCGTCTCCGGAAATACAAGCGGAGTCTGAATAAGCATTTTTAGCCGCACTCGTCACTCTACTTTTCTCTCAACTAGTCACCTACTAGTTCACCTACTAGTACCCTACTAGTACATGAAAAATGCGCGTGAGACACCCTATAAACTTTTGAACAGTATCGAACCACATTTGATACAGCATCAGGGCAAAGTATCTGTTCCCCTGTCCCCCTAGGATCTACGGTACTTGAGGATGATAATTCATCCGATATGTCGTCCAGAAACAACCTAATTCAATGCCTCAGAGCACGCTTAGCACTCGCTCGGACTCGTCACTAACTAACGTTATTCCCTTGATTTCAATATTCTTTGACGAACGCACGATTACTCTCGTTTCCGCCTGCCGGTCGATCCGATCCAGGTCTGAAGGAAACAGGAACATGGCAGTGTATAGAAATGAGACGAACACGAATGAATAAAGAACGTTCCTACCAGCTTGGAGCATTATTTTCTTCATTGCCTGCACGATGACATGAGACTAAGCGCCCAAGATAGGTGGCGATTGTGCGATAATGATGATAGCGGTGTCCGATGACTCGAGGGCACGTGCACGCCAGCCATAACAAACCGCAGTTCTTTCAGTTGCCAGGCAATCTGAACCTTAACATGTCTTTCCTACACCGGAGGCAACATAACGGTGAGTATGAGGGGCAATGGGAGGAGCGACACTGACAAGAAGACAAGAATCAACCTTGAGCGGAAAAAGACCTTCCTCGAGCAACAGTCAAGCGAGAAGAATCCAAGGTGAGAAATTTAGCAAGCCAACGATGAGTAATATTAACGAAGAGGCAAGAGTCGAGTGGACAGGAGTCTTCCTCCACCATCGTTGAGCAACAGGAAGAGAATGTGACTGAAATCGATTGTTTATATGCCCTGGCAATCGCATTCTCCGCTGACGGTGAGCACATCGTGGGTAGTGGCAGTGACTGTAAGATTCGCCGTTGGCAGGTGAAAGATGGAAAGGAGGTGGGGACTCCAATCGACGCGGAGGGGTATGTTTACAGCATTGCAGTCTCGCAAGACGGAAAGTGGATCGTGAGTGGGGGTAGCGGCGTAGCAGTGTGGGATGCAAAGAACAACAAGAAAGTGGCCACAATGCAAGATGACGCGGTGAGAGCGGTGGACGTCTCACCGGATGGGACAAAAGTCGCGAGCGGATCGTATGCCAACAAAACCGTTTCTATCTGGTCGCTCTGGACTAGCAAGCGACTGCTTGGCCCACTCATCCACGACAACAATGTGGCTGCAGTCAAGTTTTCCCCCGATGGACGTCTCATCGCCACTGGGACGTACAACTCTGTTCGGGTCTACGAGGGTGACCGCCTCCTCGTCGACTTTCCAACTCAAGTCAGCTCTGCTGGCAGCCAGTCCCTGGCCTGGAAAAGCGACAGCAGGCAGCTCTTTGCCTTGTCTGTCGACGGCAACATACACTGTCTTGACATATCCTCCCGCAGGGCGCTCTCTCAATGGTGCATCAACACCCAACACCCTTGGTGCATTTCCCTCGCAAGCAATGCCGCATTCATTGTGACCTCCGCTGACTCAACGGTCTCATTCTGGGACATTACTACACACAAGCAAATCGGGTCCGTCATCCACCATCCAGCACCAGTGAAGTCCATGGCCATCTCAGCAAACTACGACCTTGTGATCGGTGGAGGGTTAAAGTTAATCTTGCGTAATCTCCTCAGCGTTCTTCCCTTAACTTACATTGACGGCGTAAGTGTGGCTGCATCAAATATTCCCGAGTGTTCATTCATCATATCGACTACAGCAGATACTTCGGCGCAGAAGGGCCGAAGCTCATCTTAACGAGACAATCAGATCCTTTCAAGTACAACGTGAGTGTTCAACTGTGTCTGCCGGGGCCTTTTCTAACAACCATATTCGTCAGATGAACAAATGGCAAATCTCGAGGATACTGTCAAGGAACTTCGAATACGGCTCGCTGACTCCCAACGCACGGCCAAACGGAAAGAAGACAGCCTGAATGACGCCATTCGTGTACAGCAGGAAGGTTCAAGTGAGTATATCAATACATATTCTGCCAGGCGCTGTTCTAATATCCACGTCACAGACGAAAAAATAGCAAATCTTGAGAAAACTGTCCAAGAGCTTCAAATCCAGCTCGCTGACTGTCAGACCAGGGCCAACCAAAAGGAAGAAAGCCTAAACGACATTATTAGGTCACTACATGCGGAGAGCGGTGGGTTCATTCTCACCTTGACTCGAGTTTCGTCTTGCTAACTTCCGGCATCACGCAGCTACTAGCCTCGAGCAACTCCGTATTCAACATGCCGATTCTCAACAGAAAACCGATGGCCTCCTTTGGGCATACCGACAAAAACATCAATGTGGGATCCTGTACGCGGGTGGTCATATTATCGATGTCGCACAGACACTTGTCGAGATCACGAGGACCGCAAGCGACGACGTAAAAGCTGACACGTTGATCATGGACTGGTTGTTTCGTGAGTTTCGTCATCAGATATCAGTGAAGACTGTTCAATTCTGTGATCAGCGTTTACGAGAAAATGTATCAGCGAGCTGGAAAGGATGGGAGACGAGGCGTTGCAAAACGATAATCAGGACAAAGCTCTCACGGCCTACTCCACAGCATTGTCCCTTGGTCCATCGACGCCAAGTACGCTATTAATCAAATGGGCGAGCACAACACTGCGTCGTGGGTCAATAAATGAAGCATTGTATATTTCTATCAAGGCACGTTGTACTTGACTCACTGTTCATGGATGTTTATATCCTCGTCGCCTCAGTTCAGTATACCCAGGTTTCGTACTTATCACGCCATTTGCGACGTTCTCGAAGCGGATGGTCGCATTACGGAGGGAATTGAATGTTTTCGACAAATGCAAGGCGAGCTCACAGTGGGCACGAGTATCGACGACGAGCAACTGCAGTGGGAACTCAGTGAGTGGTCGCGGAGTGATGTAAACCAAGTTTTCTGAACATTCGATGCAGGCTTCCAACGCCGATGCATGCAGAAGTTACAACAGATCGCTGACACCGCAATGGGATCTCAGAACTACGATAAAGCGGTTGAACACTTGTCCATTATATTGTCGCTTGATCGAGCCAATCACATAGACGCCCTAATCAAACGAAGCAAGGCGCGAGTGATGATGAAGTCTTGGGAGGATGCACTCAAGGATGCAGACGAGGTATACTTTGTGGTTCAGCATCGCAGCTCATATGAGTAACAGAGCACCCAGGTTATCAAGCTCGACCCATCATCTCATCGAGGGTATGAGCGGAGGCATGCAGCGTTGCATGGGGCAAAACGTTATTCCGAAGCAGTTGAAGCATTTGACACGATGCTATCTAAACTCGGTCATTCCCCTGAAGAATGTCTTTTGGGTGGGTCATTTCCTGAACCTCGCACAGGCTACCTGAAGTTGATGAACATCAATAGAATCCCAGAGTCGGCATCCTGATGCCAGACCTGCAATTCGAAAAATAATCAACGCAACCCTTTCTCACATGCCTCGAGTTCTTATTGACGCCAACTCCGGTCGGCTGTACGATAGAACACAACTAGCAGAAACATTCGAAGAACAACCACTCTTCATGGAACTCGTGTCGTCGCTGACGACGAGAGAAGTCGACTATGCTTATGTTCAGGACGAGGTTAAAAAGTTCTATCAATACGTCATGTTCTCACACAAGTGGGAACGCGGCGAACCCCTCCTGCAGGACGTCGAGCATACATCAGTTTATGAGCTAAAATCTTCTCGTCCAAACATCAAGTTGCAGACATTCTGCTCGACAGTGCGTTCTCTTGGGTACCAGTGGGCATGGAGCGATACGTGCTGTGTTGATAAAGTGAACAAAGTAGTCTTGGAAGAGTCGCTTGTGGCCATGTTCAATTGGTATCGCGGTGCCGCCCTCACACTTGTCCACCTTCTGGGCGTCCTGTCACAGTCGAATAAAGTTGGTCTCAAGGGGTCCGTCTGGAATACTCGAGCATGGACGTATCAAGAATACCTGGCTTCCAGGAAGGTTCTGTTCTATACCGAGGACTGGCAGCTATACCTTGGCTTGACACTGTCGAACCACAAAGAGTCGCCTATAATCCTCTTGGAAATGGAGCAGGTTACGCAGGTTCCTGCAAGGCAGTCAGCCGCCCTCCAACCAGGCCTTGGTAGAGTGCGCGAGAAACTGTATATCGCTTCAACACGTCAAGCGACCTTTGAAGAAGATATTGCATACTCGTTGTTCGGGATCTTCAATGTCGCAATCCCAGTCATATATGGCGAGGGCAATCGGGCAGTCGGTCGACTCCTTGAACACATCCTGACTGGATCGGGCGACGTGACAATTCTTGCGTGGAATGGCACTTCGAACGGGTACAACAGCTGTTTACCGACAGACGTAACTGTTTACACTGAACTCGTCCCACCTCACCTTCCGCCACCCATGAAGGCAACAGAGGTGGATCAGATAGCGACCGAGTTACATTCTTCCCTCCTCAACCTCTCCTCCGTCATGAAGCTATATGATCAACTGAATGCGCTTCCCCTCCCCTCCCTTGTGTCCAGTCGACTGCGACTCCCTTGTATTATTTTCCGTGTCAACGACGTTGTGCATCGTGTGTCAGGACCAGATCCGAAGGAGAAGACCTGCGTATATCGTGTGACAACGACCATGTTTGGCGACGTGGATATCAAGACAACGGAGGACTTGACAGCGATAAAACCCCTCTGCCTCGTGCATCCATGGATCCGGCCATTACTCGACTGCGACCACGATTTTTCGTGTGTTCCGCCCAAGACGACGCGAGCGCTCCGGTTGTTTGCTCGACTCTTGCAACCATTTGGGGCGTTGTTGTTCGAGCAGGTGTCGCGCGTCGAATTCAAACGTGTTGCAGCGGACAGCTTGATTATGGTTCAGGTCCGCAAGGATGTTTCCTTGGAGGTGTTGTTAGAGAATATTTGCCTGATCGACGTGCAGTAGTTTTGCCATGGACTCTAATTGACGTCACTGGCATGTTTTTATGGCACTTACTAGCTGCGAGTGTTTTCCGTGTAAAGATATTCCAGAACCATGCTATATCGCATTGATCTCCTTGGTTTGATCACTGTCCACCGATACCACAGAATCAACAAGACCTAATCGACCAGTGATCGATATGATCACAAATGACAAGACACAGCAGTTTCACGACGACGCGTTGCAGATCACTCTACATCGATTCGATTCTGTGGCCACATTTTTGGGAGTTGGAGTTATTAACGATGTCAAGCTTATTGACGATACGGTAGTTGTACTTTGGACCGTGTTGTATAAAAAGTCGTTGATAAATACGGCTGAAAGGGAAGAACGTCCTGAGTGTCGTCATGCCTGGGGACTCAGATTATTGCGCACCCTGTTTAATCAAGTCTAATCTTTGCCATCGTTTCCTCATCACTTGCGTGACGAGACTAGGTGCCCGGGACGGAAAGTGATTGTGAGACGATGATGCTTTCCACAAGGGACACACGGATACAATGGGGTGCTGCGAAGAAACAATTCAGTCCATCTTTCACCACTCTAAAATGCTAGTATCCGGTTTCCACGCCGGAAACCAAAGACTGGTAGTACGAAAGGCATTTAAAGAAGGATGACACTGACGAGAAGCCAAGAATCGACGGTAATCAGCCTTGCCTCGAGCACAGAAGTGGAGGTTGTCAGAAACTCTATTTTCTTCTCCTAACTTAACCCAACCCCTTTATTATCACACTGTCACACCTTCACAATATCACCTCTTCACTTCCCACATGTGTGACCATTCCCATTGCCTATTTAGGTCCAGTTCAGACTGTGAAAGACTGAGTGAAAAATGAAAAGGACTTTTCATTTTTTAGGTCATGTGTGGTCCTGTGATATTGTACTGCCACATGGAACCATTCAGATCATTCAAGCCTGCACATAGCAACACTGTTTACTTACTTCCAGGATGTTGAGATTCAGTACATCATCAAATTGGTTGCTGCACTCACAAGGGCCTGTCAATCCTCTCCAGACTGAGGATAATCAAGGTTCAAAGACTTGCAAGAAGGCTGCCAATTGGACAGATGATGAAACTACTGCCCTTCTTGAATTTCTCATTGCAGAGTTATCAAAGGCTGGCAATGGCAGTAATTTCAAGAGGACCACCAGGACAGCAGCCACATCTCTTATAGCAACCAAATTCACGATCTTAAAGGGTGGGAGGAAAGATGCTGATGCCTGTGAGCATAGGTTTTTTCATCTCACAAGTATTTTATCTATTAGATCAAACTGATATTCATTACTAATCAAAAAAGTAGATGAAAAAGCAATATGAAGTGGTTGTTGCACTTAAGGTTACGTTTGGATTCACATGGACCAATAAGCATGGTGCTGGGATCACCATCATGGAAAAAGATCCATGGACAAGGCATACCAAGGTATTGTACCAAAAGAAGTCAAGATCGTATTACTGACAATCATGTAGATTCATCTGAATGTAAAGCCCTTTAAGACAAAGGGTTTTGTACACTTCGACTTAGTTGAGGCCTTGATCCCTACCAAGAGCTGGGGACAGCACATCTTGCATCCCCTTGGCAATCACAAGAAGCCCCTAGTTGCAGTTGGTTCCACTAGCTCCAATTCTCTCAATCTCCAGCAGTTGTATATGGCTGCGGATGAGATTGGTAATGATACCAGTACCCTACAGCTAATGGAGAATCCCAAAGTGCCATCCTCTGTCAATCCAAACACACTCCCCCCTTCGGCTCCATTTAGCTTCATTGGACAATCTGTTATCAACATGCCCCCTTGATCTATGGTGATGAGTGTCAGCTATACAAAGAAAAAGCAATCTCCATTGCTTGTTGGGTCAGAACTCAGCACCTCATGCAAAAGATCGTGCCCATCTGCATTGGTGGCAGCACACAAAATGGGTGGTGCAGTGATGCAAGAGATTGCAGCTGTTGTAAATGGCCTCACATGCAATTTGACACCACCTACCGCACTTGTTGATGATCTCAGTGCAGCAATTGACATACTCAACACACACAGCGAACTCACACCTATGCAATACCTTGATATCAGTGACTTCCTTGCAGTTGACATGAACAAGAATCAAGCAATTGTATTTCAGAAACTTGATGACGCATCAAGGAAAGCATGGTTGAATTGCAGGCTGTTGGAGATTGAGATGGCTTGCCGAGCATGGGAATTCGATGTCATGAGCTTAGATGATTGCTGATTATCATACACTTTTTGTATATTGTATCTCTACATTGTCCATGATACATGTCCAATGTGCACTTCTGAATACTGTGACCTACAATCCACGACATGCAAGCTCTCCTTGGTAGTGTTAGAATGTCGGAAATGGACGTACCTCCAATGAAGTCTGGAGCGGAGTCTCGGTGGGACTTGGCTTCAGCGTATGTGCTGCGCCCTTACTGAACCTGGGGGTCCCAAATTTATTTGGAGGTCGGAGGTCGGAGGTCACGAGAACCGCTGGGGTTCAAGTGTAACAGAGGATGAGACAAAGAGGGAGGTCAGATGGAGACCAGGAGGTTAGAGCAAGGAAAGGAAGGTGGTATTCAATTCAATGTTCAATTCGATATTCAACTGGAGTTACAACTACAGTACAGAGGAACTTATATATGGAGGGTGGGCGAGAATGCACAAGGGTCGGAATGACAGACGGAGAATGGAGGTATGTATGGGAGGACAACAGAAGAGTATAGAAGTATAAATTAAGAGGTTCAGAGAACAGAGATACCTGAGTGCATGAGATTGCGCTGGAGTTGTTGCAGGATAATTGGAGTTGGACTTGGATGAAATCCAGGATATGACAGGTAGTCATCCCACATAGCTTGTGCAATATGACCATGACATTGGTCTGCACGTCTTCTTTCAGCCACATCTGCTGGCCCCTGACCAAGACCTGGGCCAGCACTTGAGTAATCCTCTCTGTCATCAGCTGCTAGGTCCCGATCTTCAAGATCGGGGTTGAAAATATTGTTGGGGTCATATTGTTGGATGAGGTTGTGGATAGTGCAGAGTGCTAGTGATAGCCATGCTTGGATTTCCATGTTGTATTCGAGGGGGACTTGTAGAACACGGAATTGGCATTTTAGAATGCCAAAGACGCGGTCAATGATGTTGCAAAAAGTGGCATGTCGTGGATTGAACAATTCCTCTCAATTTTGTGGCCTGAAAACTATGATTCGAAGTTCAATCAATAGAATTTTATTTCATACCTTAGGTTGGCTTGGTGCCACTCTTTCAAATGGTAATGAATGCCCCAATACAGCACTAGAAGTGCATCGCATGTCCCAAATCCTGCATCAGCAAGGAGATATCTCCCATGTGAGATCTCCAAGTCTTGTGTATGAGCGTCGTTCCACAATGTAGCATCTGCAACTGACCCATCCCAGCCAGTAAGCACATAGATAAAACAAAAATCAAAGTCACAGATGAATAGACAATTCTGTGATAAAAACCCCTTGCAATTGCACATATATGTGTGATCATCAATAGACATAAATGCATAGATGTGGGTGCCATCCACCGCACTGATGCAATTGTGGAACAAGTGGAAATGTGGATCTTGAGTGATTGTGGTGGAGATTGGGATATCTTGTGTCAGAAACAGGACCTGAGAGATATAGAACAGTGCACTTGAGAAAAAAAATAGCATCCATTTGAAATATCTTGCTCTATATGTCAGTGCAGAAAAATCTAACAGTAGTGATGACTACTTACTTGCAGATTGTTCCCAATGAGTGTTGAAATCGCTCTCCAACATGCCAAGATGATAGCCCCATAACACATGTATATAAGAAAATACCCAGCTGTTCCTCCACAGATATACTGTTTCAAGAGTCAGAAATACTGTGCTTCTTCAACACACACACAAGTTGATCAAATACAGCATGGTTGACATCCAAGCATGTCCAGATCCTGTTTGGATGGCCATTGAGTAACTCAAGAATCCAGCCTTCACCAGTTAGAATGGATGTATGATACAGGATAGGCACAGTTGGTGTCAGAAATAGTAAATTGTAGTAGTAGGTGACTTGTATGACAAGGAGCACTATAAGGAGTGCTAGACAACAGCAGTGCTCTATTTGTAGGGGCAATTGGGACTTTGGATTCATGATGGTGGTGATAAAAGAGCTACAAAAGTGTGCAGATAGGGCATAGGGTTACTACAGAGTCAGATACAGACTCCCAATGTATACTATATATAAATGATCTGAATGGTCCTGTGTGGCGATACAATATCACAGGACCACATGTGACCTAAAAAATGAAAAGTCCTTTTCATTTTTCACTTGGTCTTCACAATCTGAACTGGACCTTAGTCTCTGTTCCTCATGCTTTCCTCATGTAAGTAATCTCCGTCTATTCCTGTACAAGCATTGCTTGGTCCATGCACATATCTGTGGCCTATATAAACTGTAGCATACTTGTCAGTATTCCCTATCTTCAGAATTCTCATTCACTTTGGTCATTAGCTCATTTTGAGTGATTGATCAAGGGTCCTGAAATAATTCTGAAGATATCCTACTGAGCCCTCCTCTTCTTCTTGGGACTGTTCCTTTTATGCTTACCACATCTGCTTTTACACTTGCTTTCAATGTAGTAAATATTTCACTCATTGTTGTATCCATCCCCTACTCACTTGAGCATTCCATACCTGGCCATGAGGGTTAACGTGTGTGGCAACAAATGCAACCTCCTTTGGGTTGAGACCTCTGGTTATATCCTGACATTTTATGTTGAGAATCATGGTATTCTATTTCTGATCTTCTATTACATAACCATGGTTCTAGACAATATTGTAAGTGAACTATGACTGCTGACATATTAAGTTGTGTTACAGGGTCTAGACTGCTTCTTACATAAGCAGGGATTCACTTTAACATTGTAATCCCTGTGTTTGGCCATGGCTAGACCAAATATGGTAATCAGTCATACTCTTTGTGATATTATCTTCTTTATGAGGAAGGTGACTTCATGAGTCATTTGGCCATTTCCATATAAGAGATCTTACACTATTCATTATGATTCATTATCCTTTATATGATGTCATAGATAAGAGCAACTTGTGCCATTGGATATCTTTATAGACTCTATAGTTTTTTTTATGCTATTAGTGGATATTCATATACCACATAGCCCATTTAGTAGGTACAGCCACTGCTGTGGACGTATATAAGGCTGGCCCTTATGGCCATTCTTTCCCTTTTTTCTATAGAGTCATATACAGTGATTTCTTCACTGAGCCACCTCACCTTCTGAGCTGTTCCACAATACTACCTGTGTTAATGCTGGGCATCGGAACGTAGCACAGCAAACACTTGAAGTAGTTTGAAGACTTGTTGTGGGCAAAGCAAAGAGAATAAGAGTCTCACTACCCAATGTGCACACTTGGGGCTTGTGGATGTGCTAAGTAACAATGCTGGATTGCGTAGAACTAGCTAGGGAATGTAGCTACTTATACGAGTTGTGATATTTTGCTGCGTACTGTGCAAGGCGTGGTGTGCAGTATCATGACTATGTGAATGAGTAAGGGGTCACGGGTCATCACATAAGGAGAGTGATGAGGAGGAGGAATCAGTCCATTATGTAAGACAATGTGGTTCCGGTCGAAGATGAAGAGTTAGACAGTGAAACAAAATGAAATGTGGTTCCGAAGGGTTGCGGTCAAAGGTGAAAGGTCGTGACTGTGGTTCCGGAGGATTCCGGTTCGGAACCAGGAAGGCTAGTAAGGGAACGAAGATAGGTGTCTTGCAAAGACATGGGAAGAGATGATGAGTCCATAGACATAGGGAAAAGATGGGTCATAAGGGAAAACTGTAACAATACCCCCTTCGTAGTGTTGAAGCACCTGCTCAACAATCTGGTCTGTCAATGTCTCCCTTGTTGGTCTCATAGTTGGTGAAGTCGATGTCCCCATTTGAAAATCCGTCATCGCGATCGAGTCCATTGTAGACGGGACAATGGGTGCGAATGTGCCCATATTCATTGCACTCTGTGCATTGTCGACGGTGGCAACGAGCCTGTATGTGTCCAGGGGCTCGTTTGTGGCACCAAGGGCAGGTGTATTTTCCACAGAAGATGTGAACATGATCCGGTTTTCCGCATTGGTGGCAGCGGAGCCGCTTCTTAGGAGGGCGTGCAAGGATTGTGGAAGTGTTGACATTGATGGGATTCTGGGAGGTGCCTGCCCCATCCAAGGAGGTTGATCTAACCCCTCGAAAGGAATGGAGTATGGGACGAAGGGTGCTTTCTAGCGTGTGCAAGGTGGCTGGGAGGAGTCCAGGAGGTAACAGGCTCTCATGGTGAGTAAGAGTTCCTCATTGCATGTTCTTAGGGGCAGGAGTGGGCGAACAGGTAGCAACTGGAGAGTCGCCTGAAACGTCAGAGGGAGTGGGAACATGGGTATCGATCTTGGGAGATTCTGGAATGGAGATTGGGGCTGGAAAGTATGTCCGTTTGGGGGAACGAGGAGGTGGGATCTGGAGGACGGGGGAAGGAGTCCTCTCGACAGTCACAGGTGTGTCTAGGTGGGGATTGAAAGGTATGGCACAAGGGGCATCACCTACATAGGTCCTGTATTCGTGGATGCTCATGATGTTGAAGAGCGGCTCTATGATATGTCGGAGCAGGTTCTCGTCAATGTGATCTACCAGGTGTCCAAATCCTTCCTCATAGAGGAGGTCAAGGATGAGGGAGTGTGCTTCATCCACTCTGGTTTGCATTGCGACTATGAATTGTTCCGGAGAGTCATGAGGGATGAGTTGGTGAGCAGTGAGGCGGACGATCTGGTAGGTTCGGAAGAGGGAACATAAGTCCTTGATTTTCTTGTCGTAGTTGTAGTGTGGGTCTAATTCCATGCGCAATGTAAGAGCGGGGGTTGTTAGGATGGAGGCGAAGAGGATTCTTCGCAAGTGAGGGGGAAGGCGGTTTGAACAGATATAGTATGGGTAAGGTAGTTCGAGGTGGTTCCTTTGGGCCATAAGGATTCATAGGTCCCTCAGGCCATAATACAGTTGTGATGGGTGGTTGAAGAGGAGGAGTGTTGGGTGGTTGAAGAGGAGGAGTGTTGGGTCATGACTTGTAGTGCCAGGGGCAGCCGTTGTATAGTCTATTACAGAAGTATTGGTGTTCGAGAGGATGGGATGGTGGAAGATCGTTGTGATAGAGGAAGAAGAATTTATAGAAAGGGAGACCAAGTTGAAATTCGAAGTTTCTCTTTTGGAGCATTTACTGGGGGAAGTCTCTGGATCGGGCAGACTTATATTCGTCCAGAAGTGTTTGTGCATGTTGGAGGTTTCCTTCTGGTTCCCAGGTGTTCTCTGCTGCGGAGTATCCTTTCCAGGATACGAGATACTGCCTTTGACCTCGTGTTCTGCGGTGTGAGAGGATGGAATCTATTTCATATTCCTCTTCTCTGCTGATCAACTCGGGCAGTGGATCCAAGAAGTTGGGGCCATGTTCCGCAGTCTCTCGATAAGGGGATAGGAGAGAGGCGTGGAAGACATCATGAATCTTCCAGGTCAGCGGTAGTTTAAGGCGGTACGACACAGGGGAGATAACCTGTGTGATTTCAAATGGTCCTTCTCGTTTTGGGGATAATTTTCTTGATAGGTATTGCAGTCGAAGGTTTCTCCCTTCCAGCCAAACTTTGTTGCCAACTTCCCAGGGGCGGAACTTCGAAGAGGTTTGTTTCTTCATGATCCGTTGGGTTTTCTTGTGTGCAGCAAGGGCCTCCTGTCGGGCTTCCTCTAATTCTGATAGGCATGTTTCTAAAGCTGGGAGGAACGTCTTTCTGATTGGAGGATAGGAGCGGGGTTCATATCCCAAGGTGAGGGAGAAAGGGGATTTCAGGGTGGAGGAGTGGACAGCGGAATTGTGGGAGAATTCTGCCATCGGGAGTAGTTCTGCCCATTGTTCAGGGTGACCGTCACAGAATATGCATAGGTAGGTTTCAAGTTCCTGATTTACTTGCTCAGTTTCTCCATCAGTTTGGAGATGGTATGCAGACGAGTGTTTTAAGTCATATTTTAGGAGTCGGGCAAGTTCTCGTGCAAAGGCAGATGCGAATTGGGGTCCTCTGTTGGAGATGCAGTAGTCATGGAGTCCATAGTGTTGGAATATATTTGTGAAAAACAGTTGGGCAACTCCGGCGGCGTCAATGGTTTTGTTACAAGGGATGAGAATTACCCCCTTTGTAAGACCATGGTCAACCATGACCATGATAGAGTCAAAAGTGAGGGAAGGTGGGAGGTCGGTTATGAGGTCGACAGAAACCTGTTGAAAGGGGTGAGTGCAGGTGAACGGAAGGGGTGTCAAAGCAGGAGTGGTAGGATGGATGTTTACTTTATTAGCCTGGCAAACTGTGCAATCTTGGACGAATTTGCGGATAAAGGTGGTCATGCCAGGCCACCAGTAATCGCATTGCATGAGGTTGGTAGTATGGAATATTCCACCATGTCCTCCATGGTCGCTTTTGTGTGTGAGGCGGACGAGCCCCTGTCTCGCTGGTTCCAGAATATAGAGCCAGTGTTTGTAGTGTAGCATCTCATCGGTGTAGTCCCAGTCATGTGGATGGGGTTTGGTGATCAAGGGGGTGCCCTTGTTTAGTGCTTTAAGGGCGGTGATAATCAATGGGTCAGATGGGGTGGATTGAGCAATTTTCTCAACCAGGGCGAAGTTGAGGGTGCGGATGAAAATGTCTTCGGGGAGGAGGGTAATTTCCTGGTTATCTGTGGAAGAGTTCACAGTGTCTCGTCAGGACAGGGCATCGGCGGGTCCCATCTGTGTTCTGGGCACAGGGGAGAAATGAAGGTCGAAGTCCTGGAGGAACAGCATCCATCGTGCCTGTCTCCTAGAGAGTTTCTGTGGTTCCTTGAAGTATGCAAGGTTTTTGTGGAGGTCCACTCCATGGTCAAATGGTCAAGAGGGTGGTAGTTCATCTCCTTCTTTTTCAGTGAAGACATCAGTGAAGTCCTTGTATTCGGGAGGGAGTGGTTCTTCTTTATGGGGTTCTTGGACTGTGAGTTCGGTGGCGAGGGTGGTTTTTCTGATGAGGGTCTTTATTCGGTTATCGATCCTCTTTTTCCATAGTTTGACTATTTTTGCGTCAGGGTCCAGTTCTAGATATCGGACGAGATACCTTTGGCACACTGCCCTGGGGGAATCATGTCATGGAGTTTTGGGTTTATCTGGGAGGGCTACTTCTCTGGTTGTCCAGTTTATCACAGGGTTGGTTTCTCGGAGCCACGTTATTCCGAGAATTAGGTTTTCTTTTCCGCAATTGATAACGAGGAAGTCTCTTTCCTCGTTCACTTCTCCAATCTGAATTGTGAGGGTCACTTTGTGGTGAATTATCCCTCCAGTATTTGGGGATCCGTCCGCGTTGTGGGCTTTCTTGGGTTTGTCTAGTTGGATCTATTTATAGCCTTTCTTCTTCACTAGATCACGATCTATGAAGTCTCCGCTTGCTCTGCAATCTATGAGGGCAAATGTGTCAACGATTTGGTCATTTTCTTGTTCAAACAGGGGAATGGGAATTCGCATAGATTCACTGTTTGGGTCTGACAAGAACACTGGTGCTATAGTTTCAGGATGGGAGAGCGTCGACCCTTTCCTCCTGTCTAAAAATCCTTCTTTGGGATTTCTTCTTCTTCGATCTGGGCAGTAGTAATGGTTTCCGGTTTATCGATGTCATAGAGGATGTTGAGTGTGCGTACAAGTTCCTTCTCAGTGACACCCCTTTCTTTAAGGGTGTCCTGGTACTCTTCGAACTTAGTCTTTCTGACATGTTCGTTCCTAGCGAGGTTCCTCAGTGGGCGAGGAGGGGCCTGGTTGTTGTTCTTTCCTTGTTCCTTGGGACATTGGTCTCGGTAGTGGTCCTTAGGACGACATCCTACTCGGTGGCACCTGAAACACTTGTTGTTCTTCATGTGTCCGGCTTTCTCTGCTGGTGAAAGTCTGGTAAAGTTGACGCGTACTGCATCGACATCCATGGCGTTTGTTGTCGACCCTAATCCAATACTGGACACAGGCGCACACAAAAGATACTGACTTAGAGAGAAGAAGTTAAGATGAGGGGAATCTCAATGAGAACTTGACTGGAGTTCTCCGTTGAGGATGCATTGCTTATATACTAATTACATGCTGTGCTAATGGTCCGTGCACATGTGGCTATGTATGTCTGCCCTAAGGTATGACGTCATGGAATGTTCTGGAATGATTACCTAAGAATGTCATGTGACCGTGAGAACCAAAGTGGTCTGTGATTTGAAAGATGCTAAGTCCAAAAGATTAAAGGTGATCTGATAAGATAAGATAAGATCGGGAAAGATTAGATAAGCATAAAATTGACAACAGCGTTTGGGTTTCTAGTGGGTCTTCCTTTGACCTGGAAGTCTACTCTTCATCCCTTTCGCAGATCCTCTATCCTCTTGTTCTGAGTGTGAAACACTCTGGAAAGTCTGAGCCATTCTGAGAGTTTGTCAGGGAGGGTTGATGGAGAGGATCTTTGTGGAGATGTCTGGGTCCAGTCCTTTTATCAGGTAGTTTATCTTGGTGATTTCATCATCAATTCCTGCTATGGCTTCTGCAGCCTGGAAGGCAGTGATATAGTTGGTGTATCCAGCATCGCCCTTCCCTTGCTGAGTTAATTTGTCCAACTGTTCTCTTGCTTGGTTTTTGTAATTGAAGGGGAAGAAGGTCTTTTTGAATAGTTCCATGAGTTTAGCAAAGGTATGGTCCTTTACTGTATTGTTGGCGAGTTGCACATAGATGGATTTGGAGAAGGCGCTTCCTCAACCTTTGCTCATTTTTGCGAGGGCAGTTAGGACCTTGGCGTTTTCGTTGTAGAACTTTTGGTTCATATTGAAGTAGGCGGTCATCGCCATCTTCCAATGTATCACATCCTTTGGGTCCCCAAAGAAATCTGCAGGCAGTCTGGCTTTAAGTTCAATGTCTTTGCCTCTGTGGTCCGACATTTCTATGTCAGAGTTTGGGTTTTCTGGTGGTGGGGGTGGGGGTTGTCTAGAGTGGGTGGGTGGAGCATCTTGGATCCTCCAGTCCTCAGAGATAGGTGCTGGAAGAGCAAAGAGTGCGGACAGGGTTTGAGTGTCATCCAAGGATTCAGAAGGGGGACATATGGTCCGTCCTCGTCGTGATCCTTGTCCGGAAATGGTGGGTGTATCTTTCTGTCAGGAGACAGAGATGAGGTTGAAGAGCTAGTTCTTTTGTTAACGCTGGGCGTCAGAACGTAGCACAGCAAACACTTGAAGTAGTTTGAAGACTTGTTGTGGGCAAAGCAAAGAGAATAAGAGTCTCACTACCCAATGCGCACACTTGGGGCTTGTGGATGTGCTAAGTAACAATGCTGGATTGCGTAGAACTAGCTAGGGAATGTAGTTACTTATACGAGTTGTGATACTGCGCAATCCTATGTGCGCAGCAAGGGCTATGTTGCTGTGTACTATGCAAGGCGTGGTGTGCAGTATCATGACTATGTGAATGAGTAAGGGGTCACAGGTCATTACATAAGGAGAGTGATGATGAGGAGGAATCAGTCCATTATGTAAGACAATGTGGTTCCGGTCGAAGATGAAGAGTTAGACAGTGAAACAAAATGAAATGTGGTTCCGAAGGGTTGCGGTCAAAGGTGAAAGGTCGTGACTGTGGTTCCGGAGGATTCCGGTTCGGAACTAGGAAGGCTAGTAAGGGAACGAAGATAGGTGTCTTGCAAAGACATGGGAAGAGATGATGAGTCCATAGACATAGGGAAAAGATGGGTCATAAGGGAAAACCGTAACAACCTGACTACTTCCTTTGACTTTCTAGTCAGAGGCTCTTATTCTTGATTATTACCTATCAGATTTTCCACCTACATATGAGTAGATTCCCATATGTCGTTTCTTTCATACCTGCAACTTTGGGTTTATTTCTGAAAGGTTATGAGCCCTGCTACATGTGGTTAGGCCATTACTGTCGAAAGGTGTCTTGTATCCTAACCAGGGCCACTAAACTCTTGTCTTTACAGAGTTAATCATGCCTAATGTTAATGCTGGGCATTGGAATGTAGCACAGCATACACTTGAAGTAGTATGAAGACTTTTGTGGGCAAAGCAATAGAGTGTTCTCACTACCCAAGATGCACACTTGGGACTTGTGGAAGTGCTAAGTAACAACACTGGATTGCATAGAACTAGCTGGGGAATACAGGAGACGTGGTGTAGCTACTTATACTATCTTGGTACTGTGCATTCCAGTGCACACAGTAACTGCAGTGTTGCTGCATGCTGTGCAAGGCTGGGTCCCCAATAGTTAGGCTATGTGGTGGGAAGGGAACATGAGGTATCACATAAAGAGAGCAATACCAAGGAGAAGTAGTCCAATTTGGAAGAAAGCAGAATCGTGGGAAAGCGAAAGAAAGAAGAAAGTGGAACTGTGAGAAAGCAAAAGCAGAGGAAAGTGGAGTTGCAAGAAAGCAAAAGCAGAAGAAAGCGGAACTGTGGGAAAGCAAAAGCAAAAGAGGGCAGAACTGCGAGAAAGCAAAAGCAAAAGAAAGTGGGACTGTGGGAAAGCAAAATTAGAAAGGATTGGATGACATATGTCTGGTAAAGATGCAAGAAGAGATGATTAGGCTGTAAACATAAGGAAAAGACGGGTCATAGGGGAAAATTGTAACATTACCCCCTTCATAATGCTGAAGTACCTGCTCAGCAATCAGGTCCATCAATATCTCCCTTGTTGACCTTGTAATTGGTGAAGTCAATGTCCCCATTGAGAAAGCCGTCATCTCGGTCGAGCCCATTGTAAACTAGGCAATGGGCATGAATGTGTCCATACTCATTGCATTCCCCACATTGTCTTCGATGACATTTGGCCTGGACATGTCTTGGGGCATGTTTGTGACACCAGGGACAAATGTACTTCCTGCAGAAGATTTGGACATGATCTGCCTTTCTGCATTGATGGCAGTGGAGGCATTTATTTGGGGGGCATGTTGGGATATTGAAGGTATTGACGTTAATGGGGTCTCGGAAAGTTCCTGCTCCATTCAGGGATACAGATCTGGTTTCTTGAAAGGAATGGAGTATGGGGTAAAGGGTATTTCCAAGGGTGGTTAGGGTTGCTTGGGGGAGTCTCGGAGGTAGCAGGCTCTCATGGCAAGTAAGAGCTCCTCATTGCATGTTCTCAGGGGCAGGAGTAGGGGAATGGGTTACAATTGGAGAGTCCTCTAAAAAGTTGGAGGAAGTGGGGGTATGGGTGTCGATCTTTGGGGATTCAGGAATGGAGAGTGGAGCAGGAAAGTAGGTTCACTCTGGGGAGTGTGGGGGAGGTACTTGGAGGACTGGGGAAAGGGTCCTTTCCACTGATACGGAGGTGTCAAGGTGGAGGTCGAACAGTATGGAGGATGGGGCATCCCTTACATACATAGATGATGTAGGGATATGGTAGTTGGAGGCGATTATTCTGTGCCATGAGGGACTCATAAGTTCCTCTGGCCATGATGCAGTTGTGAGGAATGCATGGGGAGGGGGTTTGCTGGGTCATGTCTAGTAGTGCCAGGGGCAGTTATTGTATTTTCTATTGCAGAAGTATTGGTGCTTGAGGGGATGGGACAGTGGAAGGTCGTTAATGAAGAGGAAGAAGAACTTGTAGAAAGTGTCATATCCCAAATCTTCTCCAAGTCCAACTCCGGTTCTCTGGTTGCTCCTCTGATCTCTTCCTGACAACTCTGGCATATTCTTGTGCACTCTGCATTTCTGTTCCTCCAGACTTCCATCTTTAGTATAGTTTCATTCTTATGCTGTTCTTCATTCTTGTTTTGTAATGACTCTACATACCAGTGCTCACTTAGCAGCACTGCTCTGGCTATGTTTCTCCTGTCTCTATTCCACTTACCAATCTCTTAGTAAACTCTGTTACCAATCTGTCTCTGTCCTCTGTATATAAACCCATAGTTTGACTCCTTTGTATTTTAGTCAAATATCAAATTGAATCAAGTTACAACTCCTCATTGATCCTCTGACTCAACTCTGAGTCTCTCTCTGATCCTCTCTTTCCAGATCACTTTCCAGTATTTAAACTCCTTTGCAAATCTTCATACAACTCTGACCTCCACAAATTTGGGACATGTGGATTCAGTAAGAGTGCAGCACATAAGCTGAAGCCAAGTCCCATCTGACTGCATTGTTCTGGAGTTTGTTCTGGAGCATCGGACCAGTCTCTAACAGTATATTCGACTCTTTTCTTGCTCAAATCCGCTCACCATGACTACCCGTACTCATACCAGAACTTGTCCGAGTATCATCCCCACAATATCTCCACGTTATAATCCTCTATCCTTGTTCAGTAACAATTACTGAAACCCTGAAGCAATTGAAGACTTCTGAGGTTTCTCTGTGCGACGTGTTCCCACACCATCCATTTCCCAAGGTCCACCTGATTTCCCTACCCCTGGAGCAAGAATTGTCTCTGCTGCGCTTGGAGGTGGTGATGGCGAGTCTGCCAGTCATCACTTAAGTCAGCATGAAGCAACATTCTGCACCCCTGCAAATAACAACCCACCTCCAGATGACCCAGACTTTCCCAGAGATGAACCATCCAATGATGACTCAGATCATCCCCCCAACAACCTCTTTTCTGACAACTCCAAGAGCGAATACATCTCCCAGGATGCACTTACCCAACTTGCAAGTGCAATCCAGCAACTCACTCATTCCTCTCGGAAGTCCTCCAACTCCTCTCTGTGCACCAAGGTCCAAGAACCAGATCAGTTTGATAGGATGGATCCCCACAAACTCTGGGTCTTCCTAGTGCAATGCAAACTCAACTTCCAGGACTGGCCGAAGGCCTTTAGAACAGACTGCACCAAAGTTATCTTTGTGCAGTCTTACCTGAAGGGCATGGCCCTGAAGTGGTTTGAGCCTGACCTCCTTCAGATGGATGGGCTGGATGACCGCCCTCTCTGGATGGATGACTATAAGGAGTTCATCCTCGAACACCATACCAATTTCAGTCTGCACAACCCCATTGGAGATGTGGAACATCAATTAGACCATCTATCTATGAAAAATGGTCAACGGATCAACAAGTATGTGGTTGAGTTCAACCGCATTGTTTCTCAAGTCTGCGGTTATGGAGAAGGTGCCTTCCGGCATCATTTCTATAATGGCCTCCTGGATCACATCAAAAACGAGATCTCTTGTATTGGGAAGCCCTCTACCCTCTCCAAGCTCTGTAACCTCGCCCAGACGATTGACATACGTTATTGGGAACGCAAGTCCGAAATCAGTTGTCAAACGAAGCCCTCCAATCCATCCTCGTCTAACAAGTCTGACAAACCCTCCACCTCCACATCCTCCACCTCCACCTCTAACTCTGGTGGTCACAAGGACCCCAAAGATTCTAAAGGCCAGACCACCAACTCCACCTCCTCATCCAAGCTGGATCTCTCCTCGAAGCTAGGGAAAAATGGCAAGCTCACTGCAACGAACGAAAGTGCAGGTTCAACAACAAACTGTGCATGTTCTGTGGTCATGCTGGCCATATTGCTAAGGATTGTTTGAAGTCCAGTTCCAAGGCTTCGAAGGCCCGTGCAGTTTCTACTGCAACTCCGGAAGCTAAACTGGAGGTCTCCATGAAGACAAAAAAATAGTCCGCAACCTCCGTGACTCCATATAGGAAGAAGGTTGCATTGAACCTAACTGTGCACTCAAGGAGATCCGTCTCAACACGTCCACTCTCTTAGATCTGAAATCGCTTATGCCCTCTGTCTCAATCATTTCGCATGACATTCCTGCTTTCTCCATGCTTGTAGATTCAGGATCCTCTGATTGTTTCATAGATACAACCTTCATCAATAAACACAGTCTTTCCACCTACTCTGTCCCTCTGTTGCAACTCTGTCTTTTCAATGGAACCACGAACTCCATTATCACTCAAGCTCTTGACCTATCTATCTGTTTCCAAACCGGTGACATCACTCCAACAACATTTTATGTCACTCCACTGGATGGCTCCTGTTCCCTTGTTCTAGGACATAACTGGCTCATCCACTACAATCCGTTGATTGACTGGGTTTCGAGCAGTATCTCATTCCGTGCACCTGAACAGTCCTTGCCAGCATCCCCAAGCTCAACTCCACAGCCTCCAGACTCACCTCCTCTTGTTGACCCACCATCTGATCCACCGTGTTTCTCTGATCGAAAGGCACCTCCCATCATGATCATCAGTGCACCTGCTTTCATGCTTGCATGTCACCTGGAAGGCTCCATTCAATTTAGTATGCAAATCCATCCCCAAGGGAGCAATCTCTGTGCTTCCTCCATTACTTCAGAAAAGGCTGATCTCTCCAGTGTACCTTCAGACTATCACGACTTTGCTGATGTGTTTAGCAAAAGCAAGGCCTCTGTCCTTGCTCCCCATTGTGAACATGATCTGAAGATTGACCTGGAGGAAGGTGCTTCATCTCCCATTGGTGCTACCTACTCCCTTTCCCCATCTGAGCTTGAATCCCTCTGTGTGTTCCTTGATGAGCACCTAGCAATAGGTTTCATCCGTCCCTTCTCTGCTCACACCACTCCAGTTCTCTTTGTCCACAAAAAGGACGGTTCACTCTGCCTCTGTGTCAACTTCCGAGGACTCAATAAGATCACAAAGAAAGATTGCTACCCACTTCCCTGTATTACTGACCTCCTAGATGCTCTGAGCCATGCAAAGATTTATACCAAGATTGATTTCCGGCATGCATACCACTTAGTCTGCATTGCTGATGGAGATGAATGGAAAACATCTTTCCAGACTCGCTATGGCTCTTATGAGTGGCTCATCATGCCATTCGGTCTCACCAATGCCCCTGCAGCATTCCAGCGATTTGTCAGCACCATCTTCACAGATCTCTTAGATGTTTGTGTGATTGTATACCTTGATGACATACTTATCTACTCCAAGGATATGGCCTCCCACAAGGAGCATGTCCAAGAAGTACTTCATCAACTCCACAAACATGGACTTTATGCTAAGCCCGAGAAGTGCGAGTTCCACATGGACTCCACTGAATACCTAGGTTATTGTCTTTCACCCTCTGGTCTCACCATGTCTTTGGACAAAGTCAAAACGATCCAAGACTGGCCAGAACCCCGGAAAGTAAAGGATATTCAGTCCTTTCTTGGCTTTGCCAATTTCTACTGGTGTTTCATCCATAACTACTCCGATATTGTCATTCCTTTAACTCGCCTTACTTGCAAAGGTACTCCATGAAATTTTTCCGATGACTGTCACTCCGCTTTCCAGACCCTCAAAGATGCCTTTACTTCAGCTCCGATCCTTACTCACTGGTCTCCGAACACCCCATTGATCATTGAAATGGATGCATCAGATTATGCCATCATTGGCATCCTTTTCCTCTGATGTCCGGATGACAAAGTCTGCCCATCACATATTACTCTCGGATGCTTACCGCTCCAGAGCTTAACTATGACACCCATGATAATGACCTACTTGCCATTCACAAGTCCTTCTGGACTTGGCATCATTACCTGGAAAGGTCCGTTATTCCCATTGATGTCATCACGGACCACAAAAACCTGGAGTATTTTGTGACCTCCAAGCTCCTGACTCACCAGCAAGCCCAGTGGTTGGAGTTCATCTCCCAATTCAACATGGTTGTCTGTTTCTGCCCCAGATGCCCTCACTAGACGCTGGGATGTCTATCCCAAAGAGGGGGATAAGGACTACACTCGCATCAATCCTCACAATTTCTGTCCTGTTTTCACTCATGAGCAGCTCACTTTGTCCCTTCAAGCGACTTATCTTGCAGCTCCGGTACTCCAGGCTAGCATGCTCTTTGATATTGAGCAACTCCACAGTGATATCCTCTCCACTCTCCCCTCCGACCCCATTGCTATTCAGCACCTCTCTGCTACCAAACCCTCTGACTTTCATTGGTCAGTTGACTCCAATGGTTTCCTCCGTCTAGATGATCACATCTATGTCCCTGATTCTGAAGACCTCTGTCTCCATGTCCTCCGATACAAACATGATCACATCTATGTCCCTGATTCTGAAGACCTCTGTCTCCATGTCCTCCGATACAAACATGATCACTCGCTCTCTGAACACTTTGGACAGAATTGGACATTAGAGCTCATTCGATGCGAATATACATGGCCAGGAATCTGAACCTTTGTAAAGGACTATGTCTCATCCTGCACATCCTGCGCCCGCATCAAAGTTCCTAGACACAAGTCATATGGACTCCTGAAACAACTTCCGATCTCTGAGAAGCCCTGGAACTCCATTTCCATGGACTTTATCGAACAACTTCCTCTGTCCTCCGGATTTACCTCGATACTCGTCGTCATAGATCATTTGTCAAAACAATGCATTTTCATCCCAACACACGACATGATCACATCTCTGGAGTTGGCCAAGTTGTTCCTACTCCACGTTTTTTCCAAGCATGGAGTTCCCTCCCATATCACCTCTGATTGAGGCTCTGAATTTGTGTTGCACTTCTTCCATTCACTCGGCAAGGCCCTCAATATCCAATTTAATTTCACCTCCGGTTATCACCCAGAAGGAGATGGCCAAACCAAACGAATGAATCAGACACTCGAGCAGTACCTAAGAATCTATTGTAATTACCAGCAAAACAACTGGTCCAAACTCCTGCCCCTCGCAGAGTTCTCCTACAACAATGCTCTGAATGCTACTACCAGAGTATCTCCATTCTTCGCTAACAAAGGTTATCACCCCAACATAATAGTGCACCCTGAATGAGATCTCACCTCTGCTCTAGCATATGAATACTCCATCGACCTCGAATCCCTTCATCAATTCCTCTGTGAAGAAATGGCTCATGCACAAGAGTGATACCAAGGCCCCATGGATACTAAGCAGACTCCGGCACTGGACTTCAAAGTCGGTGATCAGGTATTCATTAAAGCAAAATATTTCTGCTCTACATGACCCTCCAAGAAACTATCAGAAAAGAACTTGGGTCCATATGACATCATCGCTCAAGCCAGAAGTCATTCCTTTACACTCCATCTCCCCAATTCCATGAAATCTGTACACCTCATCTTCCATGTATCCCAACTAGAACCCTTTGTACCAAACATCATCCTGAATCGGACTCAACCTCCACCTCCGGCAGTTGAAGTAGACAGTGAACTGGAGTACGAGATTTCTGAGATACTTGACTCCAAGTTAGACTGTCAACGCAAGACCTGCAAACTCCTTTACCTAGTCCAATGGTCCGGTTATGAAGGCACTGATGAAGAAACATCTTGGTTACTTGCTATGGAACTCAAACATGTCTCTGAGCTTGTGCAAGATTTCCACCTTCATTATCCGGAGAAGCCTGGACCACACAACTCATGATTTTTCTTGAACAATTTGTACACTATTCCACTATCCCAGCCTGCCTCACAAACTTGACGTCCTCCCGGTATTGCTTCGCTGAGGCCTTTGCCGTTTCCTTCTCCAACTCCTCCACCTCCTCCATCATGTCCATCTCCTCCTCTGAGTACTCCAACTTGAACTCACACCCCACACCATATATCTCCTCCTCCTGGATTTGGAGCTCCTCCTCCCTGAGGAGCACCATATGCTCAAAGAGTGCATTGTGAACATCGAAGTGCTTGACAAGTACCTGAAGGACACCTGTCAGCACCTCCATTCCTCCCTCCTCCACCTTTGACCCACTTGTCCCCACATCCGAGTCCTTTGTCACCACCTTCACCTTCTTTTTCCTTTTCTTTGGCTTCTCAATGTCCACCTCCACTCCGGCTCCTCTGCACTTCACCTTCACAATCTGGCATGGCACACATGCCTTAGACTTGCCAATCCCTAGAGTGCACTCATACCCCCAGTCCTCGCATCACATGCAAGGCTCCTCCGGCTCCTGGTGCATCCTCTTCTTCCCCTTGTCCGAGGGTCCAGCCTTCATGCTTTGTTGCACTTGGACTTGTTCCACCTACAGTTGTCAACGATGAAGGATGATGCGCATGGTTTTACTTACCTGTTTCTTGGCTGCCTCCTTGGCCTCCTTGTGGCGGTGTTCCTTTGCCACTTCCTCCACCTTGTGCTTCACTGCCTCCTCCTCCGCCTTCCTCTGCACCTCTTCTGCTGCCTTCTTTTCTGCTCGATGCCTCTGATGCTCATCGAATTTTGCCTTGCAGACCATGTCATTATCATTGTCATCCTTGGTGAGCTGGGTGTCGGACCAGGATTTGATGTTGTTCTCGATAGTGTTGGACATGCTGATGGTGATGGTTGGAAGTTAAGGAGTTGACCATCCTCCAACTTGGACTTTATAGGCCACCATTTACATAACTCCGTTTCGAACTCTGTATTGTCCTTCGCTTAGAAGGCCTTCAGGGGTTCAGGCCTAAGAGGGGGATACTGTCGTATCCCAAATCTTCTCCAAGTCCAACTCTGGTTCTCCAGTTGCTCCTCCAATCTCTTCCTGACAACTCCGGCATATTCTCGCACACTCCGCACTTCTGTTCCATCAGACTTCCATTTTTAGTATAGTTTTATTCTTATGCTGTTCTCCATTCTTGCTTTGTAATGACTCTGTATACCAGTGCTCACTTAGCAGCACTGCTCTGACTATGTTTCTTCCGTCTCTGTTACTAATCTGTTTCCATCCTCCATATATAAACCCGTAGTTTGACTCCTTTGTACTTTAGTCAAATATTGAATTGAATCAAGTTACAACTCCTCATTGATCCTCTGACTCAACTTCGAGTCTCTCTCTGATCCTCTCTCTTCGGATCACCCTTTGGTACTTAGACTCCTTCGCAGATCTTCGTACAACTCCAACCTCTGCAAATTCGGGACACGGGGATTCAGTAAAGGCACAGCACATAAGCTGAAGCCAAGTCCTGTCCGACCACATTGTTCCAGAGTTCGTTTTGGAGCATCAGACCAGTCTCTAACAGAAGGGAAGTCCTGGTTGGAATTCAAAGTTCCTTTTCTGGAGCATTTGCTGGGGAAAAGTCTCTGGGTTAGGTGGCTTTATATTCGTTCAGGAAGGTTTGCACATATTTGAGGTTTCCTTCTGGTTCCCAAGTATTTTCTCCTGCGGAATACCCTTTTCAGGATATGAGGTACTGCCTTCTTCCTTTGGTTCTGTGATGTGAGAGGATGGAGTCTATTTCGTATTCCTCTTCTTCACTGATCAACTCAGGTGGTGGGTCCAAGAAATTGGGGCCATGCTCCACAGTTTCTTGATAAGGGGATAGGAGGGAGGTGTGGAAGACATTGTGTATTTTCCAGGTCGGTGGGAATTTAAGATGGTACAATACAGGGGAGATGACCTGTGTGATTTCATATGGTCCTTCTCGTTTGGGGGATAATTTCCTTGACAGGTACCACAGTCGAAGGTTTCTTCCTTCCAGCCATACCTTGCCTCTGACCTTCCAAGGGTGGAACTTGGATGATGTTCTTTCTCTCATGATCCATTGGGTTTTCTTGTGCACAGCAAGGGCTTCCTGTCAGGCTTCTTCTAGTTCAGATAAACACGTTTCCAGAGTGGGGAGGAATGTCTTTCTGATTGGAGGATAGGAGCAGGGTTCATATCCTAGGATAAGGGAGAAAGGGGATTTCTGGGTGGAGGAGTGCATGGCAGAGTTATGGGAGAATTCTGCCATGGGGAGTAATTCTGCCCATTGTTCAGGATGTCCATCACAGAATATCCTTAGGTAGGTTTTGAGTTCTTGGTTTACTTGCTCTGTTTCTCTGTCAGTTTGGAGGTGGTATGCTGAGGAGAGTTTCAGGTCATACTTCAGGAGTCTGGAGAGTTCCAGAGCAAAGGCAGATGCGAATTGTGGTCCTCTATCTAAGATACAATGATCATGAAGTCCATAGTGTCGGAACACTTGAGTGAAAAAGAGTTGAGCTATTCTGGCCGCATCAATAGTTTTACAACAAGGTGTGAGGACTACCCCCTTTGTAAGCCCATGGTCAACCACAACCATAATGGAATCGTAAGTGTTGGATAGGGGTAGGTCGGTGATGAGATCAATGGATACTTGTTGGAAGGGGCAGGTGTAGGAGGATGGGAGTGGTGTCAGCAGTAGGACAGTGGGATGTGTGTTCATCTTGTTTGCTTGGCAGGTTGTGCATCCCTGGACAAATTTTCAGATAAAGGTGGTTATTCCAGCCCACCAGTAATCTCATTGCATAAAGTTGGTGGTACGGAAGATTCCTCTGTGTCCTCCATGGTCTCCTTCATGGATGAGGTGGACAAGCCCTTGTTGTGCTGGTTTCTGGACATAGAGGTGATGTTTATAGTATAGCATTCCTTCGTTATATTCCCAATCATGAGGTTTGGATTTAGTGATTAAAGGGGTGCCCTCTTCCAGGGCTCTGAGAGTGGTGATGACTAAAGGGTTGGACCAGGTAGATTTGGCAATTTTCTTGATGAGGGTGAAGTCGAGGGTGCAGATGAAGATATCCTTGGATAGGAGGGTGACTTCTTGGTTATCCTGGGAGGTGTCCACATTGTCCCTTTGGGAAAGCATGTCAGTGGGTCCAATTTGTGTCCCAGGCACTGGAGAGAAGGAGAGGTCAAAGTCTTGGAGGAACAGCATCCATTGTGCCTGTCTTCTGGATAGTTTCTGTGGTTCCTTAAAGTAGGCAAGGTTTTTGTGGTCAGTGATGGCCATTACAGGGAGTTCTGTTCCTTGTAGATAGTGTTGCCATTCTTCTAGGGTGTGGATTACTCCAAGGAGTTCATGGTTGTAGATGTTGTAGTTGTGCTCAGTGGGGGATAGGGTTTTGGAGAGATAGGCACAGGGGTGTAAGTCCCCATTGCTATCTTTTTGCATGAGGACTGCTCCTATAGCCATCAGGGAGGCGTCCGTCATGACGGTGAAAGGCTTTATGACATTGGGCATCTGGAGTACTGGTTGTTGGGTGAATGTTTTCTTTATGGTTAGGACATCGCAGTCTTTGGTCCATTCCCATTTGGCTCCTTTTTTTGTTAAGTTGTGTAGAGGTTTTGCCTTGCCAGAGAAGTTTGGAATGAATTTCCTATAGAAGTTACAGAAGCCAATAAATGATTGGACTGCCTTTACTGATTTGGGAGGTTGCCATTCATGGATGGCCCCTAATTTTACTGGATCCATCTGAATCAAGTCTGCTTGGATGATCATTCCAAGGTATTCTACTTCTTCTTTGATGAAGAAATACTTTTTTGTTTCAATGATAGGCAGTGTTCTCTGAGTTGTTGGAGGACTTGATGAGTTCGTTCTTGATGTATGGCTGGGTCATTGGAGTGGATGAGGATATCATCCATGTATATGATTAACCAACCACCTTTCTGCTATGAGATCAGCGAAGATATGGTTTATCAAGGCCTAAAATGTTGCTGGGAAATTGCACATGCCAAAGAACATCACAGTTGGCTCAAAGAGTCCCATGGGGGTTATAAATGCTGCCTTTCACCTATCTTGCAGTTTGATGAGGACATTATTGTATCCCCATCAGATATCCATTTTGGTGAAAATAGATGATCTCCTGAGTTGGTCAACAAGATTGGAAATAAAGGGAAGGCATTTTTGATGGTGTGGGAGTTCAGATATCAGTAGTCCTGGCAAGGTCATATGGATCCATCCTTTTTTGGTACAAATAGGGAGGGGGGTGCTTATGGGGATTTAGAAGGAACTATTTTCCTGGATTTCATATGTTTGTTGATGAAATCCTTGCAGGCTTCTCTTTCCTTGGGGTTTAGGGGGTATACCTTGGCTACCTTGGGCACGAAGGTTCCATCAAGGTCTATGCCATGGTTGAATGGTTGAGAGGGTGGTAGTTCATCTCCTTCTCGCTCAGCAAAGACGTCGGCAAAGTCTTTGTATTCAGGGGGGAGTGGTTCTTCTTTGTGGGGCTCTTTTACTGCAAGTTTAGTTGCGAGTGTGGTTTTCCTGATGAGAGTTTCTATCCTTTTATCAATCCTCTTTTTCCACAGTTTGGCTATTCTTTCGTCTTAGGTATCAAATGAGATACCTCTGACATACTGCTTTGGGTGAGTCATGTCTTGGGGTTCTGGGTTTATCAGGGAGGGTTACTCCTCCAGTTGTCCAATTTATTGCAGGGTTGGTCTCTTGGAGCCAAGTTATTCCAAGGATTAGGTTTTCCTTCTTGCAGTTGATGACAAGGAAATCTCGTTCCTCAATTACTTCTCCAATCCAGATTGTAAGGGTGACCTTGTGGTGGATTATCCCTCCAGTGTTTGGGAATCTGTTAAAGGCTGGTCCGATGTCCGGAACAAACTCCGGAATGATACAGTCGGACGGGACTTGGCTTCAGCTTATGTGCTGCACCCTTACTCAATCCGCATGTCCCAAATTTGCGGAGGGTCAGAGTTGTATGAAGATCCGTGAAGGAGTCTAAGTACCGGAGGGTGATCCGAAGAGAGAGAGGATTAGAGAGAGACTTGGAGTTGAGTCAGAGGATCGATGAGGAGTTGTAGAGAGGTTACTCAATTTGATATTCGACTAAAGTACAAGGGAGTCAAATTACAGGTTTATATACGGAGGACGGAGACGGATCAATGATTCCAAGAACACCACTTGTCACTGAAGCTGAAAAAGTGCTTTTTCAACAAGAAAGAAGTAGAATATCTTGGGATGATCATCCAAGCAGACCGGATCCAGATGGACCCAGTAAAGCTAAAAGCCATCCATGAATGGCAACCCCCCCAATCAGTAAAAGCGGTCAGGTCGTTCATCAGATTCTGTAACTTCTATAAAAAGTTCATCTCAAACTTCTCTACAAAGGCACAATCCCTACACAACCTAATCAAGAAGGGAGCCAAGTGGGAATGGACCAAGGAATGCAATGATGCCTTCCTAGCCATCAAGCAGACATTCACCCAAAAACCAGTCCTCCAGATGCCTGATGTCACAAAACTTTTTACCGTCATGATGGACACCTCCTTAATGGCCATAGGGGCAGTCCTCATGTAGGCTGACAGCAATGGAGACCTACATCCTTGTACATATCTCTCGAAAACCCTATCCCCTGTGGAGCGAAACTATGACATCTACAATAGGGAACTTCTTGGGGTAATCTGTGCCCTTGAGGAATGGAAACATTACCTAAAAGGAACAGGACTCCCAATAATGGTCATTACGGACCATAAAAACCTAGCCTACTTTAAGGAACCACAGAAGCTATCCAGAAGACAAGCATGATGGATGCTATTCCTTCAAGACTTCAACCTCTCCTTCTCCCCAGTACCTGGTACACAAATGGGACCTGCTGATGCACTGTCTTGACAAGACAATGTAAACACCTCCCAAGACAATCAGGAAGTCACCCTCCTACCCAAGGATATCTTTATCCAAGCTCTCAATTTCTCCCTTGTTGAGAAAATTGCTGAGTCAACCCCGATCGACCCCTTGGTCGTCACCGCTCTCAAAGCCCTGAATGAAGGTCCCCCCCTGATCACTAAATCCAAACCCCAGGACTGGGAATATAACAAAGGAATGCTATAATACAAATATTGACTTTACATTCATTCCAGAACTTGCATGACAAGGGCTTGTCCACCTCACCCATGAAAGTGACCATGGGGGACATGGAGGAATCTTCTGTACCACAAACCTCATGTAATGGGACTATTGGTGGCCTGGAATGACCACCTTTATCCACAAATTCATCCAAGGGTGTACAACCTGCCAAGCCAACAAAGCAAACACACACCCCACCGTCCCATCTTTGACACCACTCCCATCATCCTGCACTTGCCCCTTCCAACAGGTATTCATCAACCACATCACCGACCTACCCTCATCTGACACTTATAATTCCATCATGGTCGTGGTTGACCATGGCCTTACAAAGGGGGTAATTCTCTTATCCTGTCACAAAATTATTGATGCCGCCGGAGTTGCCCAACTTTTTTTCACAAATGTGTTCTGACACTATGGCCTACATGACTACTGCATCTTTGATAGAGGACCGCAGTCCACATCAGCCATTGCCCGAGAACTTTCCAGACTCCTGAAATACAATCTAAAACTCTCATCCTCATACCACCCTCAGAGTGATGGAGAAATCAAACAAGTAAACCAAAAACTCGAAACCTACTTGCACATATTCTGCGATGGACATCCAGAACGATGGGCAGAACTACTCCCCATGGCGGAGTTTCCACAATTCTGCTGTTCACTCCTCCACTCAAAAATCCCCCTTTTTCCTCATCCTGGGATATGAACCCTGCTCCTATCCTCCAATCGGAAAGACATTCCTCCCTGCCCTAAAAACACGCCTATCTGAATTGGAGGAAGCCTGACAGGAAGCCCTTGCTGCACATGAAAAGACCCAATGGATCATGAAGAAACGAACCTCATCAAAGTTTTGCCCCTGGAAAGTTGGAGACAAAGTATGGCTGGAAGGAAGGAACCTTTGACTGTGGTACCTATCAAGGAAACTATCCCCCAAACGAGAAGGACCATTTGAAATCACACAGGTCATCTCCCCTGTATCATACTGCCTTAAACTGCCACCGACCTGAAAGATATACAATGTCTTCCATGCCTCCCTTCTATCCTCTTATTGAGAAACTGTGGAGCATGGCCCCAACTTCTCGAATCCACCCCCCGAGTTGATCAGCAGAGAAGAGGAATACAAAATAGACACCATACTCTCACACCATGAACCAGAAGAAGAAGGCAGTACCTCATATCCTGGAAAGGATACTCTGCAGCAGAGAATACTTGGGAACCAGAGGGAAACCTCAAACATGCACAAACCCTCCTAAATGAATATAAGGCTGCTTGACCCAAAGACTTCCCCCCAACAAATGCTCCAGAAGAGGAACTTTGAATTTCAACCAGGACTTCCCTTCTACAAGTTCTTCTTCCTCTTCATTAACAACCTCTCACCATCTCACCCCCTTGAACATCAGTACTTTTGCAACAGAAAATACAACAACTGCCCTTGGCATTACTAGTCATGACCCAGCAAACCTCCTCCCTGTGTACCCCTCACAACTCCATCATGGCCAGAGGAACTTACAAGTCCCTCATGGCACAAAACAACTGCCTTCAGTTATCCTATCCCTACATCATCTATTCTAACTGCCTCCCAACACAACTGCAAAGAATCCTCTTCGCCTTAGTCCTGACCACCCCCACTCTTTCTTTATGCATGGAATTAGACCTGCATTACAACTATGACAAGAAAACCAAAGATCTGTGCACCCTCTTCTGAACTTACCAAATCATTCATCTCACCACCCACCAACTCATCCCCCACAACTTCCCAGAGCAATTTGTATCCACCATGCAAACTGGTATCGATGAAGCCCACTCTCTCATCCTGGACCCCTCTATGAGGAAGGATTTGGACACCTAGTGGATCAAATCAACAAGAACCTGCTCCAACCCATTGTGGGGCCATTCTTTGACATCATGAGCATCCACGAATATAGGACCTATGTAGGGGATGCTCCATGCACCATACCATTTGATCCCCACCTCAAAACCCCAGTGTCTGTGGAAAGGACCCCTTCTCCTGTCCTTTAAATTCCACCCCCATGCTCTCCAGAATGAACATACTTTCCTGCTCCACTCTCCATTCCAGAATCCCCAAAGATTGACACCCATGCTCCCACTTCCTCCAGCTTTTCAGAAGACTCTCCAGTTGCAACCCATTCCCCTACTCCTGCCCCTGAGGACATGCAACAAGGAGCTCTTACTTACCATGAGAGCTTGCTACCTCTGAGACTCCCCCAAGCAACCCTAAACACCTTGGGAAACATCCCTCGTCCCATACTCCATTCCTTTCAAGGAACACGATCTGTATCCCTGGATGGAACAGGAACTTCTCGAGATCCCATTAATGTCGACACCTCCAACATTCCAGCACACCCCTCAAAGAAACACCTCCACTGCCATCAATGCAGAAAAGCAGATCATGTCCGGATCTTCTGTGGGAAGTACATCTGCTCCTGATGTCACAAACGCGCCCCAGGGCATTTCCAGGCCAAATATCATTGATGACAATGTGGAGAATGTAACAAGTATGGACACATTCATGCCCATTGCCCAGTTTACAATGGGCTCAACCATGATGATGGCTTTCTCGATGAGGACATTGATTTCACCAACTATGAGGTCAACAAGGGAGATATTGATGGACCAGATCTGTTAGAATGGTGGAAACAGATGTAACTCCGGCGAAGTCCAGGGCGGAGTCTTCGATGGGACTTGGCTTCAGCTTATGTGCTACATCCTTACTGAACCTGGAGGTCCCATATTTGTTGGAGGATTGGAGGCCAGAGGTCGGAGGTCACAAGAACCGTCAGGGGTTCAAGTGTAATGAAGGGGGGAGACAAGGATAGAGATTGGACAGAGACTGGGAGGTCAGAGCAAGAAGAGAAATGTAGTTTGATTTGATTTGATATTCGACTGAAGTTACAATTGCAGTACAGAGGGGTTTATATACAGAGGACAGAAGTGTTTCAGGGTGACAAATGGAGAATGGAAATGTAAGTAGGGTGACAGATGGAGACAAGAGATGTAAGTAGGGTGACGGACGGAGACAGGAGATGTAAGTAGGGTGACAGAAGTAAAATGGGGTGTGACAAGGAAAGAATACAAATACAAAAGCATAAATGGAAGTCCAGAGAACAGAGATACCAAAGTGCGCAAGAATGCGCCGGAGTTGTCACAGAATAACTGGAGTTGCATTGTAGTGACCGGAGTTGGACTTGGAGGAAAACTGGAATATGACAAGATCGCTGAGCAGGTGCTTCAGCATTACGAAGGGGGTAATGTTACAGTTTTCCCCTATGACCCATCTTTTCCTTAAATCTATGGACTCATTGTCTCTCCTCATGTCTTTGCCAGTCACTCGTCATCTCTTCCTTTCTAGTTTTCCCACCTCCATTCCAGAATCCCTCAGAACTATGTTTACACTTTGTTTCCCTGTCTAACACCTTCATCTTTGATCAGAACCACAGGGAATTCCTCAGAACCCTTTGAAACCATGTTTACACTTCATTTCCTTTAATTCTCAAGCTTTGGAACCACAACAGACTACATTCCTCTCCTTGGCATTGCCTTCCTGATGCAATGCCTCATGTTCCCTTACTATCATCACATAGCCATGATACTGCAGACCCCACTTTATGCAGCACGCAGCAACACTGCTACTACTGCACACATAGGATTATGCAGCACATAGTTCATATAAGTAGCCACTCGATCTGCTGCCCTGTATTCCCCAGCTAGTTCTATGCAATCCAGCATTGTTACTTAGCACCTCCACAAGTCCCAAGTGTGAGCATTGGGTAGTGAGACTTCTTTGCTTCGCCAACAACAAGTCTTTGTACTACTTCAAGTGTATGCTGTGCTACGTTCCAATGCCCAGCATTAACAGTAGCATCCCAAATGTCATTTCTGTAGTCTTCATTGGTGTAATTGGGGAAGATGATATGAGATTGGGATTGTTGTTGAGGTTGAACACGAGGGCAATCTGTGTTTCATTTTGAACATCTCCAAGTACAATGATGTCAACGAGGGGTAGAGGTGTTTTCGGGTATCATTTGTGAGACATTGAAATAAGGCAGGGAAATGGGGATAGGGTTAGTTGAGGAAGTACTAGACATGGAGGAGGAGATGGTTGGGGGAGAGGAGTGGTGGCACCATGGGCACCAAGAAGCAACATGTCCTGGTTGAATATTGCAACAATGGTGACATCAGTAAACTGGACAGTTAGCCATCCAATGGCCAGGTTGTTGACAATGAAAGCAAAGATCAGTAGGATTCCTAGGTGGATGTCGGCCTTCAGCTTCCTTCCATGCTGTGAATGATCCATGGACTTGTTTTTGGGGAATGCGCACAATGGTGACCTTCACAGAGGACACAAAAGGAGTAGAAAGTTCAGGAGATGGGGGTGGGAAGACAGGGACAGGGGTGCCAACTCTATTGTCATTTAGCACCTCACTTAGCTTCTGGTGGTACCAGTTGATTTCCAAGATAGCTTGTGGCATTTGTAATTGATAGAGGGCAGCAAAAATACTTCCCTTGGTCTGAGTTTGGATTTGTCATAAGATGGTGGTTTGGGTGGCAATACTTTCATTGGTTGAGGTGAGGATAGGAGGTTAGCCAAATGTTGGTTTTGGAGAAAGGCATGGTGGAGGTTTCACAGCGGGGATTCCATGTTGAGGTGACTTCCAAAATAGAGGGTCATGTGAGGGTTAATTATTTGTCTGGACATCTGGTTCAGAGCAGTGGCTGTTGGAACTTCTTGGGTATGGAAGGTGGATAGAGGGAGATTGATGAATTGAACTGGATTGATATCCAATGGGGGTGGTACATTCTCAGAGTCTGAGCCCCAAGAATCTTCAGGCCAGGATTTGATGGGGGTAGGGGAGGAAAGGCGAGACGATAATCTGTTGGAGAGAGGAATAGGGTTTGAAGTGGAGGTGGTATTGGGGGAGACAATGGGAGTGGTAGTGGTGCAATGAAAAACAATGGCCATGGTGTTTGTGAGTGAATGTACATATGGTTACTTGAAAACAGAGGGGTGGTAATTTTTATAATCAAGAAAAGTGGGCTTTGCATGTTTCAGATCACGTTCAGGGACCCAGGAGTCTTCTTCAGCTGTGTACCCTTTCCATCAGATCAAGGATTGGCAGGATAGGGTCTCTCTGTGATGTAGAATTTTCTTGATTTTGTATTTTTCTTCTCCAATGATAAGGTCAGGTGGTGGTGCTGGAAAGTTCAGGCTGTGTATGTCATTTTTGCAATAGGGTGATAAGAGGGAAGCAGATATCCTACATAAGCTGAGTCATGAGGTGGCACAGGATGAGGTCTGCGAGACTAGTGAAGCGGGGTGGCACCTCTTTCCTTATCACCACCTCGCTCTCACAGAGCTGCAACCTCTCAGTTTAGCTTTTCGTCTTCCATATCTCATAGTTTTCTTCTTCATTCCCTTCACATCAAATTCTCATGAAAGATCCTACCCAGGCCATTTGCCCAGACTATCTGGCCCCAGAACACAAGGATGCTTGCCTTGTTTTTACTATTGAAGGAAAAACTGATGACAAAGCTGCAGCCACCCTTAGACATCTCTGGCACCTAGCCCATGACCAAGCTATTGTCGTTTGGAACCAGCGATGTGAGGCGGAAGCTGAGAGATAGCGATGGCAGTGAGAGCAAGCAAAACAAAAGGAGGATCATCAGCGCACCCATCAGGAGGCAGAAAAGGAAGAGGCCCAGCAAGACAAGCACAAGAAATATAAGAACAAGTTCGCCCCCATTGCATCATGCCCACTTCCCTTGGCTGTACTAATCCTCCCTTTGCAACACATGCTCAACAAGCTATGCAAAGGAGACTATGTTCCTCTCTACAATTTCACCAATGCTGGCATACACAAAATGGAGGAAGATGGTTCAGAAGATAATGACCTTCTCACCTTCATCCACCCAGACAAAGGACCAGCCGCCTTACAGACCACTGCAGCTGCAAAAGCAAAAAGGCACAAGGTCAAGGATGAACATTTATCCTGGGAACAGTTTGGCCAAGTTAATTACCATATGCTGAACACCATGAAGCAGCAGGATTGGCCAGAGGAACAGATTGAGATGGTCCGAGATTTTTGGCTCACCTTGGAGTCACATGATTGGCGTCACGACACCAGTGCTTCCCGGAAAAAGGCCCTACTGCTCTACCAAGGCAGGGTCTGCAGAGATTGGCACAAGATGATCACCACTCTGGATTCTTTCTCCCTTCTGCCTTTAGACATGGAACGCCTGCATGAGTACCATCAGGAGGTTCTTGACAATGCATATGCAGCCAAAATTGATGCAATCCTGAGTCCAAGTCACCCAGTATGTACACATTTTAATCATCTATCACAATTTGTCTCACAATCGATTTTATATCATCTTTTCCTTTCCGTTTCCCTTCACTTATACAATCCTCATAACCCATCCCGACTCTGCATGTGGGTTATGCACATATCCATGCAGATTTTGTTCGGGATGCAGGTGAACATCTTGCTCGGCTTCACAATGCCCAATGTGCATTTTGCTCTTCGGGATGTCGTTATCTCCCATCCTTTTACCAATGCGTTGTGCTCCTGCTTGCACCCACAACCTTTGCAGGCTAATACCTGGTCGAGGAGTAACACAGTCCCAGACCCATATTGCCCGACTCATATGCGAGCACCCAGCCTATCCAAATGGCCTATTTCCCCACCTTCCAAGGAACAGAATGATATAGTGCAAAGCAAAAGACAATGTACCTTTTGAGGTGAATCACAATCCAGCCACTCATCGTCCTCCAAGAATGTCCCCTTGGCATTTACCATTCACCCAGTCTGTGTGGTCTGCCTTGGGTGAGGCAACATGACTTCCCAGTTATCCAATGCACCTCCAAATGCACCTGGGACAACAAACATGACACCCATTGTGAGAGAGTCAACAAAGCCCTATGCACTCAAGACGGAGGTACCATGCTGTGCAGTCTCTGACAGTGAGAAGGTGGATGCAGAGAAAAGCATGACCACATGCATGCCTGCTCAGGCTGCAGTGCTGTCACACACGGAGCTAGTCAATGCCCTCGTGCTGAGAAAGTGTCAACCCAAAACTCCCTATAAGGCCAAAGCTTGGGAACAAGCACTACACTCAGCTGGTCTCATTGAGCGTTTTTCCACTATCACAATAGGTCTTCGTGAAGGTTTCAGAGTTGGTTATCCTCATATATCCCATGTACAATTCCCCCCAAATACAGTGACTCACAAAATTGTCCCAATGTTTGGTACAGTTTCATTGTTTGTTAAATAACTATAAAACACAAACATATATCAACAAGATGTTGGCATATGAATGAAAGCATTTACTCATGGCTATGTAATAGTTAATGAATTATGTAAATCAGATCAGAAACCATGGAGATATATGTAATTTAAAACTGTTACTCATTGGGACAATTATGTGAGTGTTGTTTAATAATATCAGAATCTGATGCTCCATCATTTCTATGGTAACCAACTATCAATAGATTGTTACTATGATAATGTTATATGTCATGTGACCAATATTTGAGCTATTTAAACCAGAGCTATATTATCAAAACCTTTCAATTCTCCAATGTACCCCATCTTCTCTGCTCAAATGGAAAATATCCTCTCTCTTGCCTCCAATGATCTTTCTACTCGCCAGATTGCCCTCAAAACTGGTGCTGGCAGGTCTACTGTATCCAGGATACTCAAAGATATTCTTCCTAATCAACTGGTTCTTGTTTCTGGACACCTTTCCATGCTTTCTGCTTGCTCTCAACAATCCATTTTGACTCAAATCACTACTGGCAAGACTGCTAATGCTGTTCAAGCCACCAAACACATCAATACCATCATCCCTTATCCAGTCTCCTTAGAAACAGTGAGAAGGATCCTTAGGAAAAACTCATTCAAGGCAATGGTAAAGAAGAAAAAGCCCTTGCTTAGTGCAATTCATAGGAAGAAGCGCTTGAACTTTGCTTTAAAGTACAAGGAGCAGACTATAGAGGATTGGAAAAGGATAATATGGTCAGATAAAACTAAAATTAACAGGATTGCATCAGATGGAAGGCAGTGGGTGTGGAAAAAGGCTGGGGAGGGGTTGATTGAAAGGGAGGTCCAGGGCACAGTCAAGTATGATGAGGGAAATATCATGGTATGGGGTTGTATGGGTTGGGATGGTGTGGGAAGACTTGCTGAGGTTGAGGGAAAGATAAATGCTGAGCAGTATGTGGACATCCTGAGGAACAACTTACTGCCCAGCATGGAAAAAAGTGGAATCAATATGAAGGATCTTATTTTTCAACAGGACAATGATCTCAAACATACCTCCAAAAAGGCCAAGAAATGGATGGAGAACAACAATATCACTCTTCTGGACTGGCCTCCACAATTCCCAGATCTCAGCCCTATTGAACATCTCTGGAATCACATCAAAAGGGAACTTTGCCAATATCCAATACAAGCCAAAGGGGTTTGGGATATATGGGATAGAGTGACAGAGGTGTGGGAAAAGATAGAGCCAGAAGTGTGTCAGAAGTTGATTGAAAGTATGCCTAAAAGCATTGAAGCAGTGATCAAGGCCAAAGAGGGTCATACCAAGTACTGAAACTGCATTTATTATGTTTTTGAAACCACACTCACATAATTGTCCCAATGAGTAACAGTTTTAAATTACATATATCACCATGGTTTCTGATCTGATTTACATAATTCGTTATTTAACAAAAAATGAAAATGTACCAAACATTGGGACAATTTTGTGAGTCACTGTAGCACGACCATTTCGCTCTATCCTGCTGAATTTCAGGACATTGTAAACAAAGAACTTGCAAAAGGTAGATACATTGGACCTATTGCCATATCCAACCTTTTAGACATTATTGGTCCCTTTCAATCCTCCCCTTTATCCATGATTCCCAAGTCTGGTCACCTGGGCAAATTCAGACTCATTTAAAATTTCGCTTTCCCTATCGAGCCTTCACCTAAATTTCACAATCTTTCCATTAACGCAGCCATAGAAACACTTTTACTGCCATGTACCTGGGGAAAATTTTTCACTGTTTTCTTGCTGATCTCACATCTCCCCCCAGAATCGCAAGCAACCACACGAGATGTAGTAAAAGCATACTGCACGATCCCACTACACCCATCGCAATGGCCAGCTGCAGTCATCAAGATTTCCGACTCCCATGCTTATATAGACATGTGTGTAGCTTTTGGTGCCTCTTCATCCTGTGGGACATATGGACAAATTGCGGATGCTGGAGCTGAGATCCTGCGAGAACAAGGCATAGGGCCTTTAGACAAATGGGTTGATGACCATATCTTCTTCTGAATCCCATGTATTCATCTACTCAAATACAGTGGCTCAAAAAACTGTCCCAATGTTTGCATGTTTTTCACTAAATGCAATGGTCCTCAATAACCCCTAATTCTTGCCCTACACCATCAGTGGATGAAATAAAGTACCTGCCCCTGGCTCTCCATTGAGCTAAGATTCAAAGAATGCCAATGAAGGGTGATGGAATGGCAGCCATTCCAATGTGACAACTCATTGGGACAGTTTTTTGACTTTGAGTTCACATTATGTATATTAGACCCTGGAATGCTGTAATATGATTACATACTTTAGGTAATTATTGTATCATGTCACCATTATGTAAGTATTCACGATACAGCATATATAAACCCTGCCATTCTGAATAAATTCCCTCATTACCATCATGAAATGCCTCTCTGCTGCTCAAAGGGATAACATTATCTTTCTTGCTTCCCTTGATCTTTCTTATTGAAAAATTGCATCCCAAACTGGCATAGGGAAGTCTACTGTGGCTAGGGTCCTTCAGGAAATCCAGCCAGAGAAAGAAAACCATCA